>VDFB02000002.1:248379008-248509395 GCA_007258455.2 Sequoia sempervirens
TCATTTAATTCATAAAAGTCTATTTTTGTAAAAGAATTGATAGATAAGTGCTACCAGAGGGGATAGCTCCCAAACAGGTCTTTATAAAATAGAACAGGGACAGACCATACTAGCCTCAAAAATAGAGAAAGACAGGTCTTCCTCAGCAGCTAACAAAAACACAATAATTGAATCAACCGCTCACAACTAACATAATTTGAGTTAATTGAATCAACCGCATCCCCCAGGGTCAATCAAGCAACACTTTTGCCACTGAGCCAGCTTCACTCCTGACGATGCATAACACTTCTGAAGGCACCTCATTGGGCATGTACATTTTTTCCTCGACCTCCAGCCAAACTCCCAGATTTGCCAACGCATCAGCAGCCGAATTGGTCTCTCTATATATGTGCCCCAGCGAAAATGAATCCAACTTATCGAGAAGGCCACCAATGATTGGAATCCATCTACTCAATTTCTAGTTTGACACTTGTTTCTTGGAGATTGCATTTATACATATTAATGAATTGCCTTCAATGTCTACACTTCTGATCTCGAGTTTGGAACAAAGTTCTAAGCTAGCTGCTAGAGCTTCAAATTCTGCCTTGTTGTTAGTTGCTACACCCAGCTTATGGGCTAGAGCCCCCACACAAACACCAGCATCATTTCTTAACAGACAACCCGACCCAGCCAACCCGGGGTTGCCTTTGGCAGCCCCGTCAAAATATAGTTTGTGTCTGCCAAGTTTTGGCAACGACCACTTTGCCAGAGCCCACAACCTAATAACCGATGGAGGATCAAAGCGGGGAGGCTTCAAAGACTTCCAAAATTTTTGTAGTTCATTATCCCAATTGGAAAAAAAGGTTTCTTTGTGTACATGACACTTAGCATTTGCAAGCTCACATATGCCCCTCTCAATCCCGCGAATCACATCCTCCACACATAGAGATTGCTGACAAAATATGCGCTGATTGCATTCTTTCCAGATGTGCCAAACCACCAATGAGGGAGAATAAATCCATATATCTCCCCAAAGCTCCTTTCTCTTCTTGGCCGGCCATCCTAGTAAAAATTCAAACAAGTCTTGTTGTCGAGGAGCATGCCAACTCAGGGAGCCCATTAACCAGTCCCAACATCTAGATGCAAATGGGAAAGTCAAGAGAAGATGGTTGATAGATTCGCCATTCTCCCAACAAAGAACGCAAATTGAGGGGCCCTGAATGCCATAAGTCGAGAGGCGATCACCAGTTAAAATTCGTTTGTGTAGGGTTGTCCACAGAAACGCGCCAGCCTTTGGAAGATTATTAGAGTACCAACAAAGCAACGTCGACCAATGCTTATTACTATTTTGTGAGGTTTGGATTTTAAACCCCAATTTTGCTGAGTAGTTTCCAGAACGAGCGCCACTCCATATGATTTCATCTTCCACCGTAGAGAGCCGAATTCTACATTTTTGTAATGCATCTTCTATTCTTTTTTCTATCTCAGAAGGGATTTGTGGGGCGACCAAGGGGATCCAATCAGACCTGCCATCCGAGCTCAGACGGACGTAGTTTGCAACCCTCCATCCATGCAATTCAATCAATGATCAGACCTAGTCACCGTTTCCCACCTCCTCGACTAATGGAATATTTCTGTTCCAAGAGTCCCGCTAGAAATTTGATTTCAAACTGCTCCCAATTTTCCATGTTAAATGTTTAGTTATTAGCGGTCGGCTATCCCAGATAAACCTCCAAATTGTGGAACCTCCGTTGGAATCTACCAAGGTGAGAATCCGATTTGGATCACCATCATCTAGGTATTTTTTATGGATGCGACACCACAAACAATTAGGCTCTTTCCAATTTTCTTAGGCCCACGTGCCAGCTTCCCTCTTCTTTGGAGGTAGGTCTTATCCCAAGCGGAGCAGGTGGGATGTGTTTGTCTTCTTTGGCTTTCCGGGAAGAGGAGATGACCTTATTTGGAAGCTTGAAACAAGACATAGCATAAATGGAAGAGCTTGAGATAAAAGCGGAACTTTATCACATTTGTATATTTAGATAAATGTTTAAGTTATCTAAATATTCATTCCTACTTGACTCGAGATCTATTTGAATCAGTCAGTTATCTCTTGATTTAATGTTTGAGTGTCTCTCGTGAATAAACTCTTTGTCATAACCAATTAGTTATCTAGTTTTAATTCATATGCATATACATACATATTAATTAAATATCTTTATTTAATTAATTAATTTTATGTGTGCGTTCAAACAGATTGTGTCTATTATTCTATCTTTATCTTTGTCATGCAAACATTATTCTTCTATTTTCAAATACTCTCAACTCGAGATTAAATCATTATTTAATCTTTATCTCTATTCTTAGTTTTATCACTCATGCCAGTATTGACAGTTATCATAATGCATGTTGAATCTTTTAATTTGAATCATCTGTTTATCTGTCGATCTTGGCCTCTCATTCAAATGATCAGTTTTCTATAAATTGATTTGTCTTTCATCAATTTACCTCTCCCGAAATCATATGACTTTTGGAGCAATTACTTGAAATCTTTGATATTTTGCTATAATCACATCCATCAAGGCTATACTTGCATGCAATACTAAAAATCTAAGCGAAAGAATACCATCACGAAAAAATGGAGAAGGACAATAGAGGTTATCCATGGAGTTACATTGATCTTTGGTGAGATTGTTTTGTGTTTTAGCTTATTTCCTTTGTTCTTTGTTGTTTGACTTTAGATTGCATTAGAGTTTGATTGCATTGTAGTTTGCTTTTAATATTTCTTGTTTTCATGATGTTACAAGATCATTTGTGAATTGGACTCTCAAATCATTGTTAATATATTGACTAAGAAGAAGTTGGACGAGGTTAGTTGGCATCTTGCCTTTGTTTTCAAGAAAAATTTAATGTCGAGTTCTATGTTTGAGTTTGTTTCATTTACTCACATTCCACGTGAGTGGAAGAGGGTTGATGATTGTTTGGATAAATGAGATTTTGAACATGATGGAAGCTAGCGGGTTGAAGATTGGGAGCAATTATCTAGAGATTATTCTCAAGACTTAGAGAGGCTAATATTGAAGGATATGGTTGGATGATGGTCTTCTGTTGGTTGGGATTGATGGGTGTTTCACTCTTTTATAGCTATCTGCTAGTTTCTAGACTCTTATTTATTTCTCTTGGTGCCTGATTTGGACCCTGCTTTCTTTGTAATTATGTTTTTCTGGTTGCAATAAATTTTTACCCTCTTTATTTATAAAAACTATTTTCCATGATAAATTCTCTACTAGTATCCAATGATTCAAAGGTTCTAAAGCATGACCTAATATAAATATAGATTTTATGCTTTGAAGATGATATACAAACATAATTAAACCTAAATAATTAAACTTCTTTCATAGGTTAGTAACAAGAAAGAAAGAAAGGATGTTAATCCCATGATTCAATAGTTCACTTTATACCTTCTTTTATTTATCTTTTCCATTAGAAATTTCAATCAAAACATAGTGAAAAGCTAAATATAAGTAGAAATAAATATTGTATAGATATAGATTTTGATATTTCAATAATGTGTAGATATGACATATTTTAATTATTTCAATGCTTCACTAGTTTAGTTGGTAATTGAGAACGATTCCATTGCAATTGCGATTGAAAAATGCAATATGTTGTAGAAAATAAAATGGGAAGATAACCTTTACGTTTCTTGGTGCATTATATTTTCTTTATTTACTAGAACATTTCTTATTATTTGAATTTGAAATGTTCTAATAAAAATGAATAGTAAATATTTTTCTTATCTTTTTTGCACATAAATTTATCACCTTAGAATCATTGTTGTGCTCGTGATAATCATAATGATTATTGTAATTTTATAAATAATTACCCTTAGTAAGAGAATCCCTATTACTTTTGGTATTCTAAATATATCATTTTTTTTCTCTTCCAAATTTGGAAAGGATGTTTTGACTTGTTGAAAATATTTTTAATATTAAATTTTTTGAATTTATTTTCTTTGCTTTTAGAACCCTAAACTACATATATATAGACTTGAAGAGAAAACTAATACTAAAAAAGCTTTTAGCTAAAGAAACAACTAAATATATTGAGATCAATTTATTTTTTTCTTGTTAATGTAAAATTGACATTGGAATATTTATTCATAACACTACCATAGAGATTCCACCAAGTACATATAAAGGTCAATCTCCATAAGTAAGAAATAAACGAAATGGTTTGATGTCTTTTTTCCCTTTCTTGATCGCTAATCAATTAAAAATATATTATCTTATAAATGTTTAATATTATATAAATTAATATTTTGAGATATGTAGCACTATACTCTATTGACATGTTATGGGTAAGTGCACAAAGATGGGGGGCCAAAAAGGGGTCTTAAGTGGCCACTTTTTTTGAAATTAGGAAAGACTAACCTTGGATGAGAAATTGAAGATAGTTACACTCAAAATTTTAAGATGTAAATGAAAGGATGAAAACAATCGTTGCTTATGGTTTAGGACATAGAACAACAATCTTCTACACTCTCATTCAAGGAAAACCTAGAGATCTCAATCCAAGGATGAAGTAGGGGAAAGAGATATTGCAATAGGGTGTCCTAGGGTTTTATTAGGGACTAAAGAGGGGTTCACCACCAAGCTAGGGCTTGGAAAAACAAGTAACATGCAAGATTTAATGACAAAACCTAATGATATGCAAAGCTTCACTAAATGACCTATAAATGGATGCAAAAGAGAATAGAAAGTTGAGAAACCAGAGATGTGCAACTAAAAACCTATATCCACTTGATTGATGACCTGAAATGTTGAATATGTTGAATTTAATGTCTACTGGGACTCATACGCCAGTCTGGGTGATTTAGTCCCAGGTTAGGGTTTTTGGGAGAAAACAAAAATCTAGTAGAGATATTCCTGAAACACCTAAAATCTAGAAATATCACTGAATTGGGACTCATACGCCAGAAGTGGTGTATTAATCAAGTTTGGCCTTTTCATAGAATCATGATCTAAATCTGTTCTTCAACTTCTACTTGCTCTTCTCAACTTGATTTTTGGATTTGAATTGTCAAATTTTGCACTACATAAGTCTTCCAATGATCTTCTAAACAAGGTGACAACTTTGAACACTTTGACAAAATTCTCCAAACTTTCTCTTCAATATGTCTTCAACCTAGATCTATAAATCACACACTAAAGACAGGGAAAAAAGTTGTTTTGTTAGTGGAAAGGGGTTTGCCATGGTCAAACCCCATTTTGGTAATCAAACCTTGTAATGAAATGAAATGAAATGAAGGAATGATGAATGAACAACATGCAATGTTACAACTCACCAAACCTTGGCAATAAAGGTTGCAAACATGTATGAAATGGCTCCAATGGGTGTAGATCTTGACTCTTGCTTGAATGTGATAAATCTTGAATTGAATGCTTGCTTGAATCATGAAACTCTACATTACAATTGTTAGCTCAAAAACAAATATGATGCATGATGACTTTGACATGATGCTTGATACTTGAATAATGCTCCAAAACACTTGATAATCAACTCTTGAATGCTCCTTTAAACTCTTAAATTCTCTTGAATGCTCTTGTAAACTCCAATTTTCTATTAGGAATTCTCTCATGAAAGTCTTAGGTGAAAATGAGTGAAATAACCTTGTATTTATAGTTGTTTATGCCAACTTTCCTGAAATTACAACATTACAAGCCGACATTATATTTGGGAGAATAAAATCCTGCCAAGAATTTGAATTTAATTTAATTTTGACCCACATGGGACTCATATGCCAGAAGTGGTGTATGAGTCCCATTAGGCTTAGCTATGGGACACATTTTAAAAAATGCTTTGATTCATGTGAAATCAGGATTAGGGCCCCAAAACTTAGGTGGAACTCCTACGTCCAAGGTGGCGTATGATTCCCAGATCACTAAATCTGGGCCATACAAGCCAAAAAGACATGAATTATGATTAGATGTTGGTTCATGTCAAGATTATGCACAAAAAGATGCATTAATTAAGGCTTGTGGATGCAAAATAGGGCCAATTAATGCATAAAGAAGCCTCATTTATTAATGGAAAACCTAGATTAGTGTGAAAGTGTGGTACAACACTTTACAACACCCTAAATAAGGTACAACTAGGTTTATTTAATTAAAAGAATGAGATTTCCACAATCCATGATATTAGTATGTTGTATATTTCTGGATTGAAATTGTGTGAGCATTTTTTCTTTTCCATCAACAGTTTGGATCATACTCTTATTCTCTTTGCTCAACCTCTTGATGATGGATCATGGAGTATGATCCAAAACGTTGATGGAAAAGAAAATATGCTCACACAGTTTCAATCCAAAAATATACAACATACTAGGTTTATTTAATTTACAGGGGCCCAAGACCTGATGCAAATGTGTTAAACACATTACAACTATAAATCAAGGCAACATTATGCTCAATTCAACAAGGAGGGTCCAAACAAGAGTGAAAATGTCATGGAAGACCTTTTTCGACACTACATTTAGCCCCCACTTTAGTGAGAGGATGAACTTGCTTCAAACTCACACTAAAGTAGACCAACATAGATCAAGAGAGGTCCTAATATAACACCAATGCTAGTAAGATAGGATGGAAATGATCAAGAGGGTTACGCAAGCCCCTAGGATCAAGATCCTATGACAAACCAACATAGGCACAAAAAAAAACACATGAAAAATGATATAAGGAGAAATAACAAGGCATAAGCATACACTAACAAAGACATAAAGAAGAAAGAAAAACAAAAAAGGGATGGATCAATCCTCTACCATTTGTACAGCACGATGTGGATCAGATCTAAGTTCTAAGTTGTTTGTCCGAAGAATGCACACTCACTCTGAGGCAACAAAACTTCAGGCTGTCCGCTACGTGAGTATCCAAATGGTGAGACACATATGCACATGACCATTATTTTCCCACACACAAAAGCAAGTGGCTATGGGAAATTCATGCCTCAATTTGGCTTTTCGTTCAACCAAACCAAAGTTATACCTCTAGATAACTTAGATAAGGTGCCACAAAACAATGAATTTTGAGCTTCATGAGGCAAGAAAAGCTTTGTATGCTTGATACTCATGAACAAACTAGATGGCTCCACAAGCATGCAAAATTTGTTATGCAAGGTGGCCATATAACTGAAATTGTAAATGAAAAAATAGTGTCAAGAACGTTGAAAGGATTCTTGCTTAGTTCATATGAGGTCTTCAACTTAGGGAACATTGTGCCTAATGTCTCCAAGAGAGGACCAATCAAAGAATAGAAGATTCATAGCTTAGGGGATGTAGTGTATCGCATCAAGCCACTAAGAGGGAATATACTATCTTGAGAGATCACACTCTTGAAGGACATCACCACTCAATGTGTACCAAAGTGAGACATACTTGTGAAGTAAAGACTACACCATGAGAGCATGAAATGCAAAGAATAGGAGCCAGTAGTATTACCCACCACTTTAAAGAAATTGCTAAACACCATGTTGTGAGAAATTAATTTAAAGTATAAAATGATAAATGCTAACAATAAAGAAGACATGAGAGCTAACTTGGGAATCCCTATACCAAGTAATATGCTTCCAAATTAAGCTAAGTCATGTAAAGAAAAGATAAAAGAGGGGTTTCCCCTAAAATGAAATTCAAACACATGGGGATCCCGCTGGTTTTAGGGTCTATATATTCTTGTTACAATATTTTTAGAGAGCTCCGAGCTACGTCATCATTCCCAAAATACTCCTTAAATTTGGAAGAATGACATAAAAGCCCGAAAATAAAAAGAAAAACCTTTAGGGTTAACATGGAAGAGATATGAATGTCTTGATGCCTTGTAATGTCCCCAAAAGGAAAACACAAGACAAATGAAAAGATAAATGAAAAGTTTTTGGGTCAACATGGAAGAGACATGAGTGTCTCGACACCTTGCATCATCCCTAGAAGGAAAACACAAGACAAATGAAAAGATAAATGAAAAGCTTTTGGGTGAACATGGAAGAGACATGAATTTCTCGGCACCTTGTGTCATCCCTAAAAGGAAAACACAAGAAAAATGAAAAGATTTAAAAGATTTACGACATAGAGAAGAATGTAGGTAAAAATAGAGGAATGTCATAAAGAGATGAGAGATGATCAAACAAAACATCACAGGGGATCACATCATGTATAGATGGAAATAAAAAAATAAATAATGCAAAAATACTAGGAAGGGACATGCAAGTCACCCTAAAGTAGGTCATCCACATCCCAATCATGTTCATTGTATATCAAAGGAAATAAACTAGAAAAAGGGACAAGAGAAAGTGTCAAACTAGGGTCATTACCAAGTTCAACTACTCTTCTTAGGAAAATTGTCGTTTAAGTTCATAGAAGGAAAATAATGTATTTAATTAGGTTATGCTTCTTCATCAATCCTTAACGAAAACCTCATCATTATCATCCAAGTTAATCACAATGGGAGGTTGAATGATAATGTCCAAAAAAGGATTTAGCTCTTGTTGTGGTTTCTATATAATATCTATTTATTGTGATGAAGAGGAAGACTCATCATGTATTGCTTCACTAGAGTTTGGATGTTTATTTTCTTTCTTATTCTCTTTGTTTAACCTTCAAGCAAGGCCTTTATTGGGAATGAGATTCATTTAATTGCAATCCTAAACATTATTTATTTCCGCATTATCCTCATAGAAGTCCTTGGAAAGTGTTCTCAAACACTAGGATTAGAAAGAAATTAATATTGAATGAAATAATCATGTTAATTGACATTTGTAATTAATTGTAAATGTTAGGAGCATGTGAGGGTGTCCAAGATGAGTTCCTAAATAATAGGAGAACGTGGGGCACCCACATGGAAGGTGGCACTCACCTTGAGTTCATTTAACTATTTGGAGTAAGAGATAACACTTTTGAATGCGTATAAGATCCTATGATTCTGGTTTGATGTTTGCATGCAAAGTTCGATTTAGATCAGTTCAATTTAAAGGATTCGGTTTAGTTCGAGAATCGAGTTTAGTTTAGTTGAATTCAATTCAGGTTAGGTTTAGTTAGGTTATGGATTTGAGTTATCTTTAGTTAGTTTTAGTTGAATGCTAGTTGACTTGATTTAACTTGGAGATGCATATTAATGACTTAGGTGCATGACCAATAATAGAGACTACCTTGAGTTAATAGGGGATGGCCATTCTTGCATGAATGGTGGAGAGAAATGTTCCAGTTAACCAAGAATGACTTGGATCCACCTTGGGCACCCAACTTGGCTTCTTGGAATTAATTGCTTTTCATGCTAAGATATTTTAGAAGGATGAGTTAAGTGGGCCCACTCTTGGGTGCCTACTTTGAGGGTAAATCCTTGAAGATATTTATGGAATAAAGGTTGAGTTACTACTTTAGTTTGGGATGCCCAAATGGATGAAGATGATTTGGTATTGTTCTTCATGGTTAAACTCTACTTGGAAGTGATAGGTGTACCTTTTAGGGGATAGGGATTGAGCTTTGTAATTGTAACTCTTTTGGATTTTACAAAGTTGTTTCTTGCCTATATATCTCAAGCAAGTTGAAGAGAGTTTGTATCAATTTTATCATAGGTTGTGAAGAAGATTTGTTGAAGGCAGAAGAAGCATCTCAAGGAAGGATTGAAATTATTGTAATCTTATTCTAAGATTTAAATACTATATTAATTATTGGTGGAGTTTTTTCTCGAAAGGGTTTCTCCATGGTATATGCTTGTGTAATCTTTCTAATATCTTGTCTAATTCTTCTACAACTTCTATCTTCATTCTACAAATGATAAAATGAATTAATCAGATAATCACCCACAAAGAATCTATAACAAAGAATACATATTTAGATCAACAAGTATAATAGTTTTACAAAGTATTAAGCTACATAAACACCTTCATTTTCAATAGGAACGACATCTATGCCTACACTCTCTAGCATTTCTATTTCTTGTAGTATGACTTTCAAGTTGCATTTGTGTAGGAGTGGCTTTATCAACCATAGGTTTCTTTTCTTCCCTAAGAGGAGGAATAGAAGGAACCATGGAAGGTTGTTCAACCACTTTCTTTTTAAATTTGGAAACTTGTTTTATCTTAGGAGGCGTGATGGGATTGTTTTCATTATCTCTTGGTATTTTGTAGGAAATAGGTAAAGGATCTATCTTAGGTTGGTCTTGGTTGTTTGGAATGTCTTTAGGTTTGATTATGGTTTTGACAAGTATAGTAGGCTCGGTCATGGGCTAAGGCATGTTTTGAAGGGATAGATTTTCTATGCATTTCGCCTTAAAATTTTGATAGGATTTGAAAAAGAAGTTCTCTTGAGGTTTAATGGGTTCCATAAGATGAAGCCAAAAGAAATGTAATGAAAATTTTCCATGGGACAACAAAGGGTTAAAGCCACTATGATGCACGGTGAGAATTTCATTATCAAAGGGAAACTTTAGGCATTTATGTATGACTGATGAGAAAACCTTCATGGAGCATAGTCATGGGTAACCAAGCTTCACATGGAATTGATTTGATGTCAATATGATGGAGAATGAGACATTTAATATTTTCGGTCCTATTTGTAAAGGTAAGGTGATTGATCCCATCGTAGGGCAAGTGAAACTGTTGTCTTTATCCATTCTTTTGGTTTATCATATGTTTCTTGATAGAGCTCATGCACAAGTAGGAATTCCTCAGTGATCACGTTCTTTCCATAGACATGATCAATTAATATCCCATTAGTGGGCTTATCATAGATGTGAAAGTAATGTAGAGAAAACCATTAGGTGCATTTCTAATGATGTCTTTAGATGAGAAAGTAATGTCAAGAGGATTTTTAGTTTGGCCCTTATGATGTTGAGTTTCGACCAATGCAACCAAACCATCAATAGGATTTTGTTCTATAGAATCTTGTTTGTTAGTATCCATGTTGTCATCGTTCGTGTCAACATTCATCACATCATTTTTCATAGTTTCACTAGCTTTGATGAAGGAAATGTTATGATTTGGCATGGGGTTGGTAAAGATTTACAAATTTTGGTTGGGAGGGGACACAAACTTATTTCCTTGATCATTAATACCGCCAACTAAAAGTCAACGAGAAACAATGAGCTCTTGCACAAGATGTTTAAGATGCTTACAATGTTTCGTATTATGTATATTTTGTTGGTGATAATGGCAATAAGCATTTGATCTAAAGTTTATAGGTAAAGGCTTATTAGGGTTGAGAGTTTTAATGGGAGGAAAAGTAATCATTTTCTGTTCTAAGAGTTGTGACATTATGTTATGGAGGGTATTGGGTAATGGAGTGAATTTCCTAGCCGGATACCCAAAGGCAAAAGGAGTTGTTTTCCTTATAGTAGCCACTTGGGTATCAACATGTTGATTTATTTTTTGAGGGGGATTAAGTTGAAGGAAGCCTTTATTCTATTTTCTAAAAGGTTGATAATTGTTATGGTTTGCAAATTTAGATTTCTTAGGATGGCTAGAGGTGGATTTTGTATCACGACTACTAACCAAATTTTGATAATCACGAAGGGCAGTGCATAAGTGCATGATGGAGGGAAACTTCATCATGGTAAGCTTATCTTGTATCTTACTTTGCAAGTTTTCTATAAACATATTTTGAACGTGAGGGTCAAGAACCTTTACATCGATTTAGGAATAAAGTGATTAGTAACGTGAAATAAAGTTAGTAATCTTTTCCTCTTCTTTTTTCTTACATCTCATCAAATCTACTAAGGTTATCTTAGGGGTCATATGCACTTGAAAATGGTTTATAAAGGCATCAATAGGTTCTTTAAATGAATGAATTGAATTGTTTGGTAACGATGAGAACCATTCTAAGGTGGTATCCTTCAAAGATCCAGGGAAAATTTTAGCCAAAAGCTTATCCTCAAGAGTAAAGTCATTACATATGGTGGTATAAGCTTAAACATGGTTAGAAGGATCTCCCTTCTCTCCATATTTCTCAAATCTAGGCATCTCTATACCTTGTGGCATAAGTGTTCTCAATATCTCCAAGGACAAGGGATTTCTTTGGATATAATATGTAGGTGGACCATTTTGATTTTGGTTTATGGTGGAAACTTGCTTTTGAAGGGATGAAACAATTTGCAAAAGTTGATTTATGAGAGGATAATTGTTTGCATTTTGTGATGGAGGTGAATAAGGTGGAGGTGTGTATGTGTTTGATGGACAAGTGAATGGAATAATTATGGGAGGTAAAGCAGTAGGAGATATGGCATGTGATGTCACAAAGCTACTAGGGATGCTAGTAGAGATACCCAAGGAAGGAATCACATTACTAGTAGGTTGCATTGTTGTTGTAACTTGAGGGTTGGTGTAGGTAGGTATAGAGGAAATGGTTGTGGGAGGAGGAATTTGAGTTCCTCCTTGGCTTGTGACATTGTTTGAAGCTAAAGGATAACTAGTGGTTGAGGTAGAACATTTTCCAAAAAATTGAACTATGTTATGTGTAAGCTCTATTCCATCTTCACTTCAATCATGCGATGTAAGGTATCTATAAGAGGGATAGCAGTGGTTGAAATGGTTTCAATGCTCACTTGATTTTGTAAGTTTTCTAAATCTTCATGGATTTGGATTATGTTTTTTTTTGGAATACTAGCAACCATGGTTTCAACGTGTGCCACACTACTTGAAGGCAAAGAGTTGTTAAGGGTATGGTCCATACCTAGTGAACTAGTGTCAAAACTAGTAGTGAAAGAGCTAGATAACCCAAGATCCACGACGATTGTGCTATTGTGGGATGACATGAGTCTTGAAATTCATCTAACTATAGTATTAGCAATAGGACACCAAGTAGAAAAGCTCATACAAGGGACAATCAAGGAAATTCAAGATGCAATGAACACACGGTAAATGTTATACTCTAATTTTGATTCAAATGAAATTAAGCTAGATGCGATGAAATGAATGTAACAAAAATTTTGCAAACTAAAACAATTAACTAACAACAAAAAATAGAATCAAAGAATTTAATGTTGTAAAATGTAGTTTAAAATTTGAAATGGGACTAAATTGTCTAGAGGTGTTTATTAGTCCCAAGTATGGTTTTTCAAGGGTTTGAATAGTGAATAATAGTCAGCACCAAATACCCAGAAATTAGGCAAAATCTCTTGTACTAGGACTAAATCACCTAGAGGGGTGTATGAGTCCCAATTTAGGGTTTTTGCATTATTTTCAACAAATTTTGTGTGAATATTATGCTTTTTGTTTTGGATGATGTCTAAGCTAAGAACAAATGCATATTTTAGATGAAATTCAATGATGCAAGATGTACAAATGCAACATATATGCACTTTCACTAATGCAATAATTACAAACCCTAGAATGCCAATTAACTAATTTGCAAACCCTAATACAATGTTAATGCACTCCAAATCAGAATTAAGATGTTTTGAATGCAGGTTCACCAAAATGAAAGGTGGAAAATTGTCGTTGCTTATGGTTTAGGACATAGAACAACAATATTCTACACTTTCATTCAAGGTAAACCTAAAGATCTCAATCCAAGGATGAAGTAGGGGAAAGAGATCTTGCAATATGGTGTCCTAGGGTCTGATTAGGGACTAAAGATGGGTTGACCACCAATCTAGGGCTTGGAAAGACAAGTAATATGCAATATTTAATGACAAAATCTAATGATATGCAAAGCTTCACTAAATGACCTAGAAATGGATGCAAAACATAATAGAAAGTTGAAAAACCAGAGATTGTACCTAGAAACCTGTAGCCACTTGATTGAAGAATGAAATGTTGAATATGCTAAATTTAATGTCCACTAGGATTCATACACCAGATTGGGTGATTTAGTCCCAGGTTAGGGTTTCTAGGCAGAAATAGAAATCTAGCAGAGATATGTTTGAAACACCCGAAATCTGGAAATATCATTGAACTAAGACTCATATGCTAGAAGTGGCATATCAGTCCAATTTGGACTTTTCAGAGAATTAGGATCTAAATTTGTTCTTCAATCTCTGCTTGATCTTCTCAACTTGATTTCTGAAATTGAATTGTCAAATTCTGCACTATAGAAGTCTTCCAATGGTCTCCTAAACAAGGTGACAACTTTGACAACTTTGAACACTTTAACAACTTTCTCCAAACTTTCTCTTCAATTTGTCTTCAACCTAGATCTGCAAATCACACACTAAAGAGAGGGAAAAATGTTGTTTTTGTTAGAGGAAAGGGGTTTGCCTTGGTCAAACCCTATTTTGGCAATCAAACCTGGTAATGAAATGAAGGAATGATGAATGAACAACATGCAATGTTACAACTCGTCAAACCCTAGAAATAAAGGCTACAAACATGTATGAAATAGCTCCAATGGATGTAGATTTTGACTCTTGCTTGAATGTGATAAATCTTTAATTGAATGCTTGCTTGAATCATGAAACCCTACATCACAATTGTTAGTTCAAAAACAAATATGATGCATGATGACTTTGACATGATGCTTGATACTTGAATAATGCTCCAAAACACTTGATAATCAACTCTTGAATGTTATTGTAAACTCTTAAATGCTCTTGTATACTCCAATTTGCTATTAGGAATGCTCTCATGAAATTATTAGGTGAAAATGAGTGAAATAAACTTGTATTTATACTTATTTATGCCAACTTTCCTAAAATTACAACACTACAAGCCGACATCAGATCTAGGAGAATGAAATACCACCAAGAATTTGAATTTAATTTAATTTTGAGCCACACGGGACTCATACACCAGAAGTGGTGTATGAGTCCCATTAGGCTTACCTATGGAACACATTTTTAAAAAATGCTTAGATTCATGTGAAATTAGGATCAGGGCTTCAAAACTAAGGTGCTTGACTCATATGCCCAAGGTGGCGTATGAGTCCTAGATCACTAAATTTGGGCCATGCAATCCAAAAAGACATGAATTATGATTGGATGTTGGTTCATGTTGGGATTATCCTTGGAAAGATGCATTAATTAAGGCTTTTGGATGCAAAATGGGGCCAATTAAGGCATAAAGAAGCACCATTTATTAATGAGAACCCTAGATTAGTGTGAAAGTGTGGTACAACACTTTACAACACCCTAAATAAGGCACAACTAGGTTCATTCAGTTTGCAAGGGCCCAAGACCTAATGCAAATGTGTTAAACACATTATAACACTAAATCAAGGCAACAATATGCTCAATTTAAAAAGGAGGGCAAAAATAAAGTGTAAAATGTCACAGACGATATTTTTTGACACTACAACAAGAAAAGCAAGAGTCATAATGCTCTGAAACTACTTTCTAAACTACTATTTTTTAAAAGTGGTAGAGATTAAGGGGTTCAGAAAGGTGGGGCACACAAATCGGTCCTATTTTTTTTCAAAAAAACATAACATAGCGTTAGTGTGCCCCCCCTAAAATGTTAGCATTTTAGTATTTTAAAAATCACTTTGTTGAGAAATTAGCTAACACTATGTAGTTTATCTTTGATTTTTTAGATATTTTTTTAATGAATATATATTTTTACTAATTTTCAAAGTGGACACATCTTTAAAAATAGAAATATGAGTGTTCCACCTTTTTTTTTGAAAAATAGGGTTGTACCAAAACGTCGGAAGTTAGTTTCTCAAAGCAGAGTGTTTTCTTCAAAATTACTAATATTATACTTTGTATTCTATATTGGGTATTAGTTTTTCTCCATGATTTGAGAGGAGAGTATACCTACACATTTTCTATCACACTCTAGTTTTTATAATATATGATCACATGTAAAAAGTTTGAAGTGACAGAAGGTTCTTTGTGTCTGCCTTTCAATCAAGTGGTGTTTTAGAATTGTGTAGCAACAACTAGTAGTGTGTGGTACTTGGAGGTAGTGTGGAGTGTTAAGATAGGTCCAAGTTAAGGTTACTGTGGAAGTGTAGAGTATCATGTTATTTTAGCACCAACAAAATTTTATTTAGGACCAACTTGCTACATGTTTCATGAAATTTGAATTTGGGTCCACCTTGCATTGTCTTGGTTATTTGTGGATTCCTAGCTGACATGGAAGAGTGTTAATTAAATGTCATGTATATATTACTTAGTTGCACGAATGCACAATGAGAAGCATAATCAAAGAGAAGGTGGTGAATATACAAGGAGACTATCTTGTGAAGCTAGAGTGACTCAAGGAGAGTTGCATCTCAAAGTTTGCGTCATTATCAAAAGATCATATGAAGATTGGAAGAGTGTCTGAAGCCAATTCAAAAAGTGTATGAGATGTGCCAACTGCATTGAAGGTTTGCAAGCTTTACCTTTGTAATTCAATAGGATTGTGTATAAGAGCGAACTTGCACCTCCTATGAAAATCCCCTTTTTTCCCTTATCCACTTTAGAAAACCAAGTTCAGAGGCTTAATTCCACTTAAAACTATTATTGGTAGTCCACTTGGTGGCTGTTTGAGCGTCGGTGGGGGCGTTTCTATTGGGGACGCTTGTGCAACATGCAGACGTATGTGCCGCGTGCTTACGTCCCTAGTAGATTCTTGTGGTTGAACCTGTAGAGGTGTTACACTTCTCATTGGCAGCGAAGTTGTAACACCCCGTTTGGCCAACAGACCCAAATATGGTCATTTTTTTCCTTCCTTCTTCAAATCCAATCCTTCAACAAACATTTCAACTCTTCAACAGATCAAGCCTTCATTCTTGCAAACTTGAAGCTTCCATACTCACACTTTTGCATCCATTCTCATTCACTCTAAGCATTCAAGCATTCCATTGCTGCAAAAACTTCACTTCGTCACTTTGGTAGGGCACATTTGGGACCACACCATTGCAACAGAGGCTTGAGTTCCTCTCTTCCCCCCCCCAATCAGCCTTGAGTGCTCTTGGTGGAGGTGGTAAGCTTTCCTCTCCTCTCCTCTATCACTTGGTTGAGTAGTATAGCACTACTTTGTAGTGTTTGTGTTATCTTTATTACATTATTTCTTTATCTCATCTCTTGGCTGTCCATGGAGGTGGAAACACCTAAACGAGGGTTTGATTGGGGCATGCCCCTATTCATCCACCCAACATTTTCCCTCTTGCTATGTGTAGGTGTGCACGTTGCAAGGAAGATCAACTAGTGAACAAAGTCCTTTGTGAGATCCTTCTTACTCTTCTTACACTTGCTCTTCTACTTTATAATATTAGAGAATACTTCATTTATTTACTCATTTCAATCTAGCCTTTTGTTGAGTAGCTATGTCGTTAGTCATTTTGGCGAGTTCAACCTTGTCTTTGTTGTTGTCTGACCGTATGGACTACAATGCACTTTAGAGATGCCAACACATTGCGTTGTCATCTAAAGATCGCGTTGACATCCTCGGGCAGAGAGCTCCCTGAGGCGCAGAGTTGAACCTAAAAACTTACTTTCCAAGGCCCACCTTAGAACTCACATTTGTAGAGTGATTGTAGGACCTCATAATCCTCATCATTCTCATCCTCATACCCTACACATTGCACTTAGCTGAGATAAGTTAGGGCAGCCTCTCACATCTTGACCCTTCATGACCTGGGGTCTTGGATGTGGTGGTCCTCCTCTCTTACATTTTTGGTGAACCCGAGGTGAACCAACATCTATTCATCTGACGGTGTTGGGACTTCCCTCAGGTATTTTGCGATTGTTGTGTTCTTGAGTGTTATGAAAGTTTATGAGCATCACAACCCAATCCACAACTTCTGGGCATATTGTGAGAAGTGTACGACACCTCTCGATGGATAGGACGAAGGTCTTGCTTGGTCTCTCTACATGCCTTTTCTCTAGTCCTGCCATTAGTTTGGATGCATAGGAGAAGTTATTGAGGAATAAGATGGGACTCGCTAACAAAACCGATCAAATTCCCACTCCTCCTGTGTCTCCCATGCCATCATCGATGGATGAGCATGAGGCCGTTCAAATCCCTACTGAATATGTGTCTGCCCTTGATAAAGGGTTGGGCGACCTACAAAACCATTTGGAAAGGAACCCGAAGATGGCTAGGGATGCTCAGGTTGTTAGTGAATTAAAGCATATGATGGGTAAATATCGAACAAGCATAGAGCTTATAAGTAGTATCCTCGGTATTTCCAAAGCATGCACTCCTTCGAGCAACCCTAGCTTTGCATCAGTATCCCTTCCATCCTTGAGCAACCTAAAACTATCAAAATGAATAAGGTCCCATTGGGCTTTATCTTTACCCCTTCTTTCACCTCTGGTGGTGGAGGTCATGGTAGACTAGGTGGTGGAGGCTTTGGTAGTGGTAGTGATTCGGTAGCGGAGCTGGTGCTAGAAGAGGCAGTTCCAGTGGAGGTCATAGAGGTGGCTCTAGTAGAGGCCCAACCGGAAGCGGTGGCTTTGGTAGTGGCTCTGGCAAAAGTCATACCGGTGGTGGTTCTGGAGGTGGAATTGGTGGTGGCTCTAGAGGAGGTTCTTCTAGCCCTATTTCATCCAAAGACCCTATTCTAAACACTTTGCTTCAGAACATGGGTAAGATGCAGAGCCAGTTAGCGAGCCTTTCCCAGGCCTCGGCCCAGCCTATCTTCCAGCCTTTCTTTCGACATAGCCCATTGTCGGTTGCTATCTTGAACACTCCCTTCCCCCAGGGAATGGAGATCCCCAAATTTGAGAAGTTTGGTGGCAAGGGAGATCCGCAGACACATGTGTCTGCCTTCAACGCCCTTTGCACACACTTCTTCCATCATGATGCGTTGATGGCTAAACTATTCCCCTGGTCTCTCAAGGACACAACACTTGAATGTTATTGTTCCTTGCTTGATAATTCTATCTTCTCATTTGATCAACTCATAAATTAGTTCTTGAGAGAATTCCAAGCAAACATCGGGCCAAAGATGACCTTTTCAGATCTTGTCCAATGTAAACAAGAAGATAATGAAAATATTACTGATTTTATAGTGCGTTATCAAGCACTTCTTTCAAAAATCTCATACAAGCTGCCTGATTCTAATGTGCAGAAGGTATTCATAGGAAATTTACAAAAGCCTTGGCAAGAGAAGTTTTCCTTGATGAAATACCCTTCTTTCACGCATTTGTGTGCAACTTTACGAGAGTACCAACAAATAGTTGCTTAGTTTGGGGGACCCTCTTCGCCTTCCTATTCTGAGGGAAAATCCATCGTATCAATCTCTGGGAAAGGTAAAGCCATTGCGAATGTAGTAGCCGTTGTTGATGACAACAAACTCAAATGCAACCGGAAGTTCACGAAGTTGTCAGAATATTATACTTCCATCTTACAAAAGTTGTTGTAGGATAAGATCATAACTTTGTTGATCCCTAAGCCTGTTAAGGAACCTTACCCTATTTGGTATGATGGGAGCACTTATTGTCAGTATCATCGTGTTAATGGACATGATACCAAATGGTGTATGCGTTTGCATCATGAGATACAAGACCACATTGAGGACGGTACCATTCATCTTGATGGGAATAAACAAAACACTAACAAATCAGTGGCGAAGGAAAATAGTGAATTGTAGATATATACAGACCCATTTTCGTCACACTCTTGTAACATGATTTTTGATCCTACTAATTTTGTTACCCAACCCGAGGCCTATATTAATATGGTCATGATAACTTCCACTGTTCCACCTGCACCTAGTTCGCCGGATATTACATTTACATTACAAAATTTTCCCTTAAACAACAAACATTCACCTCTCTACATTCCCACTCGTGTCAATGGTAACATTGTGACAGGAGTCTTGATTGGCCTCACAAGTTGTGTGAATGTTATTACTGAAGAAACATTAGTATTAAATTCACTGCAAAAGGAGAAATATGAAACGAGATCTACGATCCATACACACAATGGTATGAGTCTTAAACCCTATGGCTCAATTACTTTTACCATCCTGGTTGGACCTAGGACTGTTGACACAGTCTTTGATGTCATCCCAGAGTTGGATCTGTTCAGAGTGAAGTTGGGCATTTCCTGGTTAGCCTCCATGAATGGGATCTCCCACGAGGGTGTTGTGCATGTAGTACATGACACCGGATACCAACCCTTGGTATCTCATGGTGGATATTCACTAGATCACTTCTGGCCCTCCCTAGTTGGTCTGCTTCCTCTGAGAATGGACCTACTTTACAAAGACTATGTGAAGTATAAAACTAGGGGAAAAGAGGAGCCAGAGCTGACAACAATTAGTTGCCTCCTTTTCTTGAGAAGAGAAGAAGAAGCTCGTGCCGACTATTATTCCTTCTCGAAAAGAGAAGGAGAGGTCCACGCTGGGTCCCTCTCCTTCCCACAAAGGTAAAGAGAAGGTTATATCGGCCACTCCCTCTTCCCCGAAGAAAGAGGAGAAGCCTATGACGACTCCCTCTCCTTCCCGCAAAGGTAAAGAAAAGGTGACCTTTTCTCGGACTGCCCTGTCCTCTCCCCTTTCCTGGGAAGAGTATTGGATGAGTAGGCTGGGTGGCTACCCACTGAGTCTAATGATCCCTCCCAGGCATAGGGCCAAGATTAGGATCGTGGACCTCCCTAATGAATATCCTGGACCATGGTATTATTTATACATCATAAAGAAAGGTTCTCACAGAGAATTCAATCCGTGGCCTCCTACTGCTCCTGCTCTTAAGGCAGTGAGCGGAAAGAGGCCCTTTATTGAGGCTCTCGAGTCGACTCCTCTTGTTGCTCCTTAGCCTGTTCCCCCTACACCCATATAGGAACCTATTCCTCTACTTGAAATGGTTGTAGTGGATGTTCCTATGGTTGAACATGAACCTCTTTTCCCTTCGCAAACTTTGGCCTTTAACTCCAAGAGTCGTAGAAACCGCCTTGTATGTGAACGCAAGCGCCGGTAAAAGGATCTCCTAGCCGAGCAAGCCACTTTGCAACAGAAGGAGGAAGAAACGACCGCTCCTGCTTCAAGACCTCCTACAACGTATTCTTCTTCCCTCCTATTTCTCTCTAGTCTGGATTGCCTGCAGGTTCCATTGCGAGCACAAATGCGCCTAACCCTAAATGGGTGTAGGTGTTCATCGCTACTTCGGTAGAGCCCCCTTTGTTGATATCCATTCCGAATATTCAACCCTTCCCGAAGCCCATGGATATGGTCAATACCTTAGTCGTATCCACTATGGTTCTTTCTTCCTCTTCCTCTACACCCCTAGCTTTGTCTGTGGGGAGTTGATCTCCTCCAATGAAGAAAGAGGTGGAGGCTGGTACTTCTAGTAATGAAGAGCGTAAGAGGAGTCCACCTTCCTCACAAGGTGGTCATGTGCTAACTTTTTATGTCCTTGTAATAGAACTAGTCTCGGCTTCTCCTGAGTTTGTCACCGCTCTCAAGTCATTCAGAAAGCTTAGCGGTGAGTCTTAGGCATAGCCTGTCCCATCCACTGAAGTAAGACATGGCACTCTGGTAGGGTGCATGTTTAACTTTGTAGATGAGGTTCTGGCCCTGTCGGCGATCTTCGTGAAATTGTTGACTTTGACTCCACAGGAGCTTGGTGGAGAGGACCTTGAGGGGCCCTCTTCCTTGGCCCTTATTGTGGGAGTACCAGATGCTCCTCCTCTTAACATCCCACCATTGCAGGTTTGTCCTCCTTCCCCTTATGAGGATTTAGATTGGGAAGTGGATGACCTCTTGGCTGATCAATGTTAGGAGGAGGCCCTTTCTTGATCTTGTATGTGTGTGTGTGTGTTTTGTGATGTGTTCCCCCATTCTTGTGTTACGTGTGCCTGGATGACCCTTGTCACCCCCATTGGTGTGTGGATACAGGTGTGGTTTTTGCGTCATAAACCTTCTTCTATTTTTACTATCATTCTTCAATATTTGTGCTTGCTTTTTGATAAATTGGGGATGATGCAAAGTGTTAAGGACATTTAGGCTTCCCTTCCATGTTGACCCAATTTTTTAATTTTTACTTTTTCTTCTCATGCATTCCTCAAATGGTCTGGTATAGTAGAGGGTTGATGACAGTTCATTTCTATACTATTATTATACATATCTATATATGTTTATGAGTAGTTCTAACCCCGAAATATTAGGCTACCCATGTGTCCTTTATTTTTATTTTATTTCTTTTTGTTTTCTCTTTAACTTTCTATCTTCTTTGGTTGAGTTGTCCCTTCTATGTTTGACAACACTCTTCTTTAACACTTCAATTTTCAGAAAATGAATTCATTGCCAATGAATCTTTTCTCGAAAGTCTTCACAAATTTTTCCTTAGAATTGTATTCTCAACTTGGAACCCTAATGGAACATGTTTCCTTCATCATGGGCTCGTAAAGAAAGGATTTGAGGACCTTCCTCCAAAGTGGGAAAACTTTTATTTCCCCTCGTGTGGGGCATATCCTTCCTTTTGAATTCCTTGATGAAGTGAACATCTTTCAGAAGGATTCCTTGATGACGAATCACTCTAAGATGAAGGAATACTTTGAATTGTGTATCCCTTGAAGTGGGCCCCTCCTTCCTCATGACGGGTTCCCAAGGGACCCTTCTTTCAAAGTCTATTCTAAATGGAATTATTTCATGTCTAGCCTGGGGGTAGTCCAACTAGACTCATTCCATTTGCCTTTTCGCATCTAGCTTGGGGGCAGCCTGACTAGACCTTACCTTTTGAACAACACGTCCCTTAAGTGGATCTCTCCTTTTGAAGGGTTCCCAAGGGAGCCCTTTGAAAGTTTTACTTGTTGACAGTCTATGTGGCCAACCGTTTTTGACATGTTCTATCTGCGGGTAAATGTGTAGCCACTTCCTAACTCTGGGGAGTCCACTTTCTCAAGTTCCTCCATGTGAGAGATCTTTGGGTATACCTCCTTGCAAGACCAAGAACTTGTAGGGTGATTTCCTTTGAGCTTCCTCCATGCGAGAGATCTTGGGGGTGGCTCCCCTGTAGGACAAAGAACCTGTAAGGAACTTCTCTGGGTGTTCTTCATGCTTGAGTTCATGGAGAATACCTCCCTTGCAGCATTGAGAACCTGTAGGGTGCTTCTTTCGGTATTCTTCATGCCTAATTTTGTGGAGAATACCTTCCCTATGGGATTGATAGCCTACAGGGCACGTCCTTTGGTATTCTTCATGCTTGAGTTTGTGGAGAATACCTTCCTTGTAGGACTGAGAACCTATAGGGTGCTTCCTTGGGGCTTCCGTCATGCAAGAGATCTTGGGGGTTGCCTTCTTGTAGGTTTGCAAGCCTGTAAGATGCTTTGTTTTTTCCAACTTCATAGTTTCAAGCAGCTATGGAGTCCTTTTCTTTTCCTACACCTTCAGGTACACCAGACCAAGTACTACTTCCTCGACGGTTCAAGTATACTTTTCTAACTCTACTTTCTTCTTGTTCTACTTTACAGAGCACTCATCAATACTCATGCTCGCTAAAGTGGGGGAAAAATGTATGAGTGAATTTGCACCCCTTATGCAAATCCCCTTTTTTCCCTTATCCACTTTAGAAAACCAAGTTTGGAGGCTTAATTCCACTTAAGCCCATTGTTGGCGGTCCACTTGGCGCTTGTTTTGAGCATTGGTGGGGGCATTTCTATCTTGGATGCCCACGCGATGCGCAGACATCTGCATGGCACACTTACATCACTGGAAGATTCCTATGGATGAACCTTTAGAGGCGTTGCACTTCTCATTGGCAGCGAAGTTGTAACGCCCCCTTCAACCAACCGACCCGAATATGGCCATTTTCTTCCTTCTTCATATTCATTCCTTCAACAAGCATTTCAACTCTTCAATAGATCAGGCCTTCATTCTTACACACTTCTAGCTTCCATATTCACACTTTTTCATCCATTCTCACTCACTATAAGCATTCAAGCATTCCATTGCAGCAAAAGCTTCACTTCGTCACTTCGGTAGAGCACATTTGGGACCACGCCATTACAACAGAAGCTTGAGTTCCTCTCTTTTCTCCCCCAAGTAGCCTTGAGTGCTCTTGGTGGAGGTGGTAAGCTTCCATCTCCTCTCCTCTATCACTTGGTTGAGTAGTGATGAGCCTTAAATATGCTCATAGTTTGAAACTTTTGATACTCTTACTTTTGTTATTAATAGTTGTTTAAACCTGTTGATTAAAGACTTTTTGGGTGGTATCCTATAGCAAAGAATTCCATATTCCTATAGCTTGACAACTTTATTAATTACCTTTTTGACCTCCTACATGCCTGATGTATGCTTATGATTTTGGATAATAGAATAGGATTAACATGTGATTAATGAATGGATGTCGTGTCGCTTGTGTGTATGCTTTCCTTCGCTTCTGTCACTTATTGCAGGTTGTTGGAGGGAGCAGGAGTTGATCAAGCACAAAGAATCTTGGCTTTGTTGAAGAAGTTGTTCCAGTAATAACTCTTTGACCGAATCTTTGGGAAGGGGCTTAAATGGTCTTTTGATCTAGGGAGTGTGTAATGCTATATTCTCTCTGGGTCACGTCGAGCAGATAGGCTTTCATTTATGAATATTCGTTCCGCGGATTCAGAATGTATTTATGATCATGGCTCCCTCTGTTAGTTAGTTAGTTTCCTTTTTCATTTAAATAACCATTCCTCGTATGTGAGTGAATGATGAAAAAATAGTATGTGTTAAAATTAAGTTGAATAAGCAATAGAGTTATGTGTTAAGTTTTATTTTCAAACAGAGTAATCGATGTATCCTCATTCTGAGTATGAATAAAATTCGATGAAGCTTTGAGTCAACTTCTTGTGTAATCTAGTTGATGCTTGCTAAGGGGGCCCACTTAGTAAGTATTTTGTAGCAATTTGTTGTAGTTAACTATTCATTTCATGTTGATTACTAGTTAGAATCTATTTCTGTAGATTTCAACGCAAACTTAGCCTTGTATTGTTCCTCCAGCATCAGGAATCCATCCCTGTGTCTGTTCCTGCAGCATAAGGCTAGTTCATAGTTTGTCCTTTAACAATGCTGCTATGATTTTTGTTTTAGCCGAGTTGTGTTTGAATTAAAAAGCTTTACGTTGCACTTCTTTTAAGAATTTGTTTTCTATAGATGGTGACTGGAAACTAGTTCTTAGTGCACATACCATGTTGCTCCATTTCAAGTATACGTCCCCTGGTTTGACAAAGTAAATGAATGACCATGAGAAGATATTGGTCACCTGTTGGAATGTCCAATTCCTAGGTTTAGTTATGCTATGACTTTTATATCCTTTTGTGGGTGTGACCATTTTTGGTGTCGTTGTCGGGGATGGTGTCAAGCTAAGAACCCGCTATAGTCATTATTAGTAGTAGTTTAGTGTGTTATTTAAGTAATTTTCAATTGCTTCAATCTTTAGTTAAGTTAGTTGCATGCATAGAAGAAGAGACGCTCGGGGAAGGTTTCTCCCAAATTTGTCATTTTCTAATAGTAGTTCTAAACCGGATTACAATCCATTTGAAGACCCAAACTTTAATCTATTTGAAGACCTTGAAGACCAAGAAGACCAAAACTTTAATCCATTTGCTGCAGATTTGTTTGCTGAGTTGCCATTTTTCCCATTTGACGAAGAACCTCAAGAAAATACATTCGCTCTGATACTCCATCAAGAAAATACGGCCAATCTAGTTAACCCAGCTATTTGACCTCCTGCCTTTGACTTCCCCATCACTAATCAGAATGATAATGACAATCTCAAGAATATTCCTTCTTCATTACTTCCCAAGTTTTATGGACTAGTTACTGAGGACCCATACACTTTCTTGTTTGAGTTTGATATCCTCTGTCACAGCTATGATTACACTACTGATTCTCATAGAATGAAGTTGTTTCCTGCTACACTGAAGGAAGGAGCTCTTAGATGGTTTATGAGTCTGGGAAGGAATGTTGTTGATAGTTGGGAAGCCATGCAAACAAAATTTCTTGATAAATACAAAGAGTATTGTAAGAGTGAAAGTAAGGGAGATGATATATTCAGAATTCAACAAAAGGAGGATGAAAGCCTAGAAGACTATATCTTGAGATTCTTATTCTCCCTGAAAAAGAATTCAGACCATACTCTCAATGAAGAATCTCATAAACTCCTTTTTCTGACGGGAATCAATGATATTAGTATGGATGCTCTGGACCTGATGGGAGGAGGAGATATATCTCAAATTCCTTGGGAGGATATCCATAAAATATGTCAAAACTACTCACGGGCCATTGTTAAGAAGGGTAGAGGTCATCAGGCAACTGTGGGAAAGAATTCTTCTAGTGGAGTCTCACGGATGAAGATAAAAAATTTGCTGTTTGATTTCAAGCAGGATATCATTAACAATATGGCTACACAACTGGACACTATGCAAGCTCGGGAGAAACATGAGGAAGCTAAAGTAATCTTGGCCAAGTTTTGTCCACATTGCAGACAAAAAAAACATGACTGTAAATGCAAGATGGTGGCTAATCTGGAAGCTAAACAATTACCTACTGACTTTAAGCCAGTAGAAGGTGATGATGATCAAGTGTTCTTCATTTCACAAAGGAGACCATGGGCTCAAAGACAAGGTATGCCTCAAGACCCTTTGACTTTCAGTAATCCTTATTCTAGCTATAATAACCAATGGCAACCTACATATGGACCACCACCACCTTGGAATACATCTCAACCACATTGGCCTAACTATCAGACCCCTCAATGGCAATCTCCTCAAGGAGGTTGGCAACAGCCACAAAGACAATGGACCCCACCCGAAGGTAATTGGCAGCAAAATCTTCAATGGAGAGGTTCTCAGCAATGGCATAACCAGTCCCCTGGGTTCCTGCAGCTTCCACAACCACAACCTCAGGCCCTCATGCCACCTCCTGCAACAACTACCACAAATACTGGCCCTCCAAAACAAATGCTTATGCCTGCTTAGCCATTTCCAAATCCCAATAATAAGCAACAACAGCAGCCACATCAGCCCATGTATTTTGCTGAAGCCAACCAATATCTAGCTTATGCCTTAAACATTAATGATATCCATTTGAGGTCTGGAACCACTCTTCCTACTCCACAATTGCCTCTAATTACTGAGATACAAGATTCTCCCCCTGAAGAACCTACTGCACCTGCTGATCCTACTGAGCATATGCCTATAATTGATACGGTTTATAAGGGCCTATTTTGCAAAGTCAAGACAAACCACCTTTTCCTCAGAGGTTACAAAGTACCACACCTAAATCTATGGAAGAACCCACTTTTGACATTCTGGATCAGCTAAAGAATGTACAAATTCAAATTCTTTTATTTCAAGCCATTAAAGATGTTCCAATTTATGGAAAAGCCATTAAAGAGGCCTATTTGAAGAAACCTGGACGAAAGAAAAATTATCCCCAAACAATTCATGTTTTAGGGAAATTCATTGATATAATGTTGGGAAATGTAGTCATTCCAAAGTACACTGACTTTGGAAGTCCTGTAGTGCAAATACATATAAAAGGCCAAATTGTAAAAAATATTTTGATTGACCTTGGTGCTGCCATCAATGTCATGACCAAGCATACTATGGACTACTTGAACATCCTAAACATTTGGTCTACACCTACAGTCATGCAGCTTGCTGATAGCTCCATAGTCACACTTGATGGAATGGTGGAAGATGTAATTGTCACTCTTGAATCTTGGGAGTATCCAGCTGATTTTACAATATTATCTATTAAGGAAACTTTAGGAGGATACCCTGTTATCCTAGGTAGACCATGGTTAGAAATTGCTGATGCTTTTATAGGATGTTGTTATGGAGATATGACTATTTTTGATGGACAGTCCACAAAAAAATTGGCTTTGTATCCACCTGCTAAACCTCAACCAGATTTGTCCCAACTTGTTTGGCCAGATGTGGGGGAAGAAATTAAAGAAGCCAATTCGTTGGTTCAATTAATGATGCTCCAAACTGATCCATTCTCATAACTTCAGAATGAGGATGCCTTGCTTTTTCAAATTCTACAGTCTAACTCTGATATGGGTAGTTCATCTAATCCAAATAGCAGTCATCTACAATGTTTCCTACAATAATTGAATTCTGAGAGTTCGCTGCCTAAATTTCCTACAATTTTTCATAACTTGCTTCCACAAGAGGTACAAACATCCCCTGTAGATTCTATGAGTGATCTCACTAAGCAGATAGAATTGTCTCCAGTTCCGTGTTTGAATATCAATAGCAAGTTGTCACAATCTCAACAGGTTGTCCTACTCAAAATGTTGCAAGATCAGCATAAATCGTTTGCATGGGAATATGGGGATATGAAAGGAATAGATCATCGAATTTGTATTCATAGGATCTATATCAAAGAAGACTGTTTACCAATTAGGTAGCCTCAAAGAAGAATAAATCTAGCACTCAGAGAAATAGTTAAGAATGAGTTTCAAAAGTTGCTTGATGCTGGTTTTATCTACCCAATCTCTGATAGTCAGTGGGTCTCTCCGTTAGTTATTGTCCCTAAGAAAGGTGGAAAATGGAGAGTGTGTGTATATTTTAGAGAGTTGAACACTGTCACTAAAAAAGAGCACTTTCCATTGCTGTTTGTAGATCTAGTGCTGGACTCATTATCTGGTAAAAGATATTTTTCCTTCTTGGATGGCTACAGTGGGTACAATCAGATAAAAATTGCCCCTGAAGATCAAGATAAGAGCACTTTTACCTTTCCATGGGGAACATTTGCTTACTCAGTCTTGCCTTTTAGTCTATGCAATGCGCCAACAACATTTTAGAGAGCAGTAATTAGTATTTTTGCTGATATATCTCATGACTGTATATAAATTTATATGGATGACTTCACTACCTATGGGGTTACATTTGAAAAAGCATTGGTGAATTTAGAAAAAGTATTGGAAAGGTGCAGAGAGCAAAATTTGTCTCTGAACAGTGAAAAGTGCTTTATAATGATGCAAGAAGGTATTGTTCTAGGTCATCATCTCTCCAAGGATGGAATTCAGGTTGACTCTGCTAAAATTGAAGTTATTCTAAATTTAAAAACTCCTGCAAAACAAAAGGATGTCAGAATCTTCCTTGGCCATGCAGGGTATAATAGAAGGTTTATAAAATATTTTAGCAAAATTTCCAATCCACTATATGCCTTATTAACTAAGGATTCTGAATTCGATTAGACAGAGGCCTGTGAAAAATCTTTCTTGCAGCTAAAGGACTTGCTTACTAAAGCCCCTGTTCTTCAAGGTCCAAAATGGACTCTGCCTTTTCACATACATACAGATGCTTCTGATTTTTCCATAGGGGCAATCTTAGGCCAAAAATAAAATTCAATTGAGCATGCTATTTATTTTATCAGCAAAAACCTTCAAGGTCCTGAGCTAAACTACATTGTTACAGAAAAGGAGTTGCTAGTAGTAGTGTATGCTCTGAATAAATTTTGGCGTTATGTCATAGGTTATCAGATATTTGTCCACACTGACCATGCAGCAATCAAGTATCTGATGAACAAGCCTGCCATCTCTGGTAGGTTGGCAAGATGGCTCCTATTGTTGCAAGAATTTGACATTACAATCATTGATAAACTAGGAAGAGCTAATGTTGTGGCTGATTTTTTATCAAGGCTTCAAACAACTGCACCTGCTGAACAAGAAGTCATTGATGATAGGTTCCCTGATGAACACCTGTTTTCCATTGCTGCACATACTCCATGGTATGCAGACATTGCCAATTATCTAGCAGCAAGCAGAATACCAGCTCACATCTCCCTAAAAGAAAAGAAATTGTTAATTGAGAAAAGTTTTAACTTTTCATGGATTGCAAATTGTCTATTTTACACAGGACCTGATTAAGTTATGTGAAGATGTGTAAGAGAAGATGATACTTATGATATCTTGCATGCTTGCCATGATGAACCATGTGGGGGACATTTTGCAGCCAAGAGAACATCAATGAAGGTTCTTACAAAAAGATACTATTGGCCAACATTACACAAAGATGTTGTAGCTTATACAAGGAAATGTGACAGATGCCAATGTATGGGAAGACCAACTAGGTCAGATGAAATGCCACTGTATCCACAGGTAATAGTCACCCCCTTTGATAAATGGGGAATGAATTTTGTTGGACCAATTGATCCACCATCAAATGGAAAGTCATACATTCTGGTTTATACAGATTATGTAACAAAGTGGGTTGAAGTAAAGGCAATGACTCATGCTCGTGATAACAAGGTTGTTAAATTTCTGTATGAGCAAATTTTCACTAGATTTGGAGTTCCCAGAGAGCTTGTAACTGATCAGGGAGCTCAGTTCACATCCAATTTGATCACTGCACTAATGAATGACTATAAAATCAAGCATAGGAAGTCCAACCCCTATCACCCACAAGCCAATGGCCAGGTAGAGGTTACAAACAGGAAAATTGAGACAATCCTAACAAAGACAGTGCAGCTCCATAGGAAAGATTGGAGCAGTAGACTTCCTGAAGCAATTTAGGCCTATAGAACTACATGGAAGACAACAACTGGGTTTACGCCTTTTGAACTTCTTTATGGGAAAACAACCATGTTTCCCATTGAATTTGAGCATAAAAATTTGAGGACAGCTCTCAAACTCAATATAAACATTTCTGAAGCACAGAAAGAATGTCTCTTGTAGTTGAATGCCTTGGACGAAATGAGAAAAGCTGCCCTGCAACATACAGAAGTTGTCCAACAGCAAAGGAAGAAATGGCACGATCAACACATCAAAACCAAGCAATTCTCTGCTGGTGATTGGGCTCTGCTATATGATTCCAGATATCAAGAAAACCAAGGTAAGCTCACAACATGCTAGCTCGGTCCCTATGAAGTTACGTATTAGTACAGCTGGCCACAATTGATCTAGTTCATTTCAAATTGCTAGTTAATGGACACCGACTGCTGTTATATCATAAGCTGACATCAAAGGAAGAGTTCCTAAAAAAGTTTTTTTCAACTGGTCTTCCTGTAGCTTCTCTTTAAGTATTGTGTTGACCGCCCACAGTAAAGTTTTCTTTTTTTAAAGAAAACCACTTTTATTCATTTTTTTCATCTATCACATCATTCATTCCTTTATCTGCCACATCATCCATATTGCCACTCCACCTCATTCATGCATTCAATCTCCCAACTATCATTTCATGATACGCTGTTGTCCTTTACGACATGCCCGAGAACTGAATTCAAGGTACGCAAAATCTTTTCATTATCGCATAATTTATTCTTTCTATTTATTCATTAATTGTAATGTATATATCAGCCGTACTTGCATGCTTTAATCTTATCACCCTACACATGTGAGGACACATGTCGAATGCTAAGTAGGGGGCAGGGGTATTCTAATTTGAAATTTTTCTGTGCCAAATTTACGTTTGCCAAAATAGTTATGTTCTTGTACTTTCTAAAGTACGATTGTGAAGCCATATCCTAAGAACAAGCTAACTACTTAGTTTAAGTAGTTATTAAAATTATTTTATGCAAATTTCTAGTTGTTATTCTTAGTAAGGAAAAGGAAGTGCAGTAAGGAAGAAGAGTCTTTTTCAAGCTTTTAGCATCCGTTTGAGTTTTTGTTTTAAGGATTTTTTTATCATGGCTAGCCAACTGGTGAGGCACGAGCCTGTGGCTCATGAAGTGTTGATACAGGATCCTCAGTTAATGCAAGCATTCACCAATTGTGGATGGTTAAATTATTTCTTGAGAATTGATTCTTTTGATGAAGAGGTTGCAGGCGAATTCTTAAGAACACTTTTAGAAAATGAGGCTATAGTATGGGGGTTGGCAGTGGCTATGACAGAGGAAATAATTGTAGAAGTTATTGGATTACCGGCAGTTGGTGAAAATTTTCCTGTTGGAAGGGATGTTGTCTCTGCTAGGGCAGAGTTTACCCTACCAGCTGATGGGCCTTTGGAAATCTCAAAGCAAGGGTGCAAAAGAATGTCCCTGCCTTATCCATGCTTTGAATACGCCATCTTTATTATCAGGTATTTAACTTGTGAAGGGCGCTTCTCTTACCTACATTCATATTATTTCAAATTGTTAAGTCATATGAGACATGGACTAGTAGTGAATATTCTGAATTTTTTGTTAAACCTTTTGCAAAGTAGTGCACACAAAACCCAAAAGGGTAAAAGATACTCTCTCACACATCATGCCCTAATAAAAATTTTGACTGAGCAATCTTTAAGGGATGTTTCTCCTCTTTCCTGGCATGAGTTTGTTGCTCGAAAAGGTCTTCAACTGCCTGAACCCCCTAGGGCACTACCTGCGTAGCCTAGAAGAAAGAAAATGAGAATTGAGTCCACAAGTACAGAAACAGAGCAAGAATCCCCTACTCCTGCAATGCCCAGTCCTGCAGCTTCTATAACAACGTCCTCTACTAGTTTGCAAACAAGGTCTATCGCTAGGAGAGATAAAGGAAAGATAATTGTAGGTGAGTCATCTAGGGTAGGGCAGACTTCTGAGTTGGACCCGCATACTCAAAGACAAATTTTTTTTGCCTCGTTCTCTCCTGCGGAGTCTTTGCCTGTCTCTGTCTCTCCTACAACAACACCTGTTAATACTCCAATTTCAATATCTTCTTCCCCTGCCAAGTCTAGATCTTCAAGACTAGCTAGGAAGAGGACTGCTAAAGAAGCATCCTTTGCTGCTGCTCCTTCTGAAAAACTACCAAGAAGGAGTTCATTGAGAAAACAGTCTAAGCCTGCTACAACTTTCGTTCAAATAGAAATTGTCATAATATTGGAAGACTCTGCTGAATTAGGTCATGATAACTCCTTGGGTATGTCTGCAAATGTTCCACAAAGCTCCTTTGCTATTTCTGAGGTAGCACAACCCAGTAATGTTGATAAGGGGAAAATGCTGAGTCTGGATGACTTGGCTTGTGCGGCTAAGAAAATTTCTGAAGAAGAACAATCTTCTTCCATGCAGCAATAGGGCTTCATCTTGTAGCAAGAGGATTTTTTCCTACAACAAGAAGAAGGTGTGCTTGAAAAGCCTGAAATATTCTATGATAATCCATTTCCCACTAAATTTTGCACAGATTTAGTTGTGTACAAAAGGACTCTACTAATTGCATACTTGGAATTTCTGAGAATTAAGTATCAGCCTGTGTCATTCCAGACTTTATGTTTTCACCATTTCGCGAAAACTGAAGTCCAGCAAAGTTTATGGGAAGAGGAAAAGAAAAAGTTGCAAAGGGAAATTGAAGATATGCAGAAGAAAGTGGATGAAATTATGAAAATAACTAGAAAGATAATGGAGTGTAGGCCACCACCCAAAGTATATGCAATGTGCCTCAAGGAACAGTTTCTTTGGTTCAAACTAATGAGGATCTCCAAAAGTTTGGATCCTGATATTGAAGCAGCCAAGGAATTCTATAATGCCTATGAAGTGGCCCCTAATTGGTTGAAAAACTCCATGTGTGAACTTTATTTACATGGTTATTTAATTCCTGCAGAAACTGAATGGAACCCACTCCCTTATATAGGTGATATCCATCTAAGAGCACTTATGTCTTGGGCTGCAAATGAGGTCAATTATGGGGGACAATTGGAAACATATGAAGGAGAAGAAAGAGATGAACCTATTCTTCTAAGAGCCGAGAGTTCAGACCCATGCACAATTTTAAGAACCTGGTTTGAAGTTACTTATGGATTGAATTACACTGAGGAAAGACATAAATTTTTTGACATCAGACAACAAGTATATAGTGAGTTCAAAGAGCAGGAATATACATTTTGGAAACTTGCCTCTTCCAGGATTGAGAGAAGGTGGGAGAGATTGACGGTTGGTCTAAGAAAGATAGAGCCTCACAGCCCTTTGAACCTCACAGCAGCACTTAGGAAAACAGAAAGGTACATACAACTGGGTTTGCAAAGCAGATTTGAATTATGGATGCCACTGACCTTCCAACCCCTAGTTTTAATGTGGCCGCTCTATTCCTACCAAGCCAAGGAAATCAATGAAGAAATAGAAAACCACAAATTTGAAAGATGGCAGTTTACCCGAGGTTTTTACTTCAAGTTTGGAACTTCGCTGCAGGGTCATGTTGCTCCAACAAATTTCAGGGAAACAACAAGGAAAGTCAATGTTGGAGGACTAGCATTACGATAAGTAGGGGGAAAAATGATGAGCCTTAAATATGCTCATAGTTTGAAACTTTTGATACTCTTACTTTTGTTATTAATAGTTGTTTAAACCTATTGATTAAAGACTTTTCAGGTGGTATCCTCTAGCAACGAATTTCATATTCCTGTAGCTTGACAACTTTATTAATTACCTTTTTGACCTCCTACATGGCTGATGTATGCTTATGATTTTGGATAATGGAATAGGATTAACGTGTGATTAATGAATGGATGTCGTGTCACTTGTGTGTATGCTTTCCTTTGCCTCTGTCACTTATTGCAGGTTGTTGGAGGGAGCAGGAGCTAATCAAGCACAAAGAATCTCGGCTTTATTGAAGAAGTTGTTCCAGTAATAACTCTTTGACCGAATCTTTGGGAAGGAGCTTAAACAGTCCTTTGATCTAGGGAGTGTGTAATGCTATATTCTCTCTGGGTCGCGTCAAGCAGATAGACTTTCATTTATGAATATCTGTTCTGTGGATTCAGAATGTATTTATGATCACGACTCCCTTTATTAGTTAGTTAGTTGCCTTTTTCATTTAAATAATCATTCCTCCTGCGTGAGTGAATGATGAAAAAATAGTATGTGTTAAAATTAAGTTGAATAAGTAATAGAGTTCTGTGTTAAGTTTTATTTTCAAACAGAGTAATCGATGTATCCTGATTCTGAGTATGAATAAAATTCGATGAAGCTTTGAGTCAACTTCTTGTGTAATCTAGTTGATGCTTGCTAAGGGGGCCCACTTAGTAAGTATTTTGTAGCAAGTTGTTGTAGTTAACTGTTCATTTCATGTTGATTACTAGTTAGAATCTATTTTTGTAGATTTCAATGCAAACTCAGCCTTGTATTGTTCCTGCAGCATCAGGAATCCATCCTTGTGTCTGTTCCTACAGCATAAGGTCAGTTCACAGTTTGTCCTTTAACAATAGCTGCTATGGTTTTTGTTTTAGACTAGTTGTGTTTGAATTAAAAATCTTTACGTTGCAGTTCTTTCAAGCATTTGTTTTCTATAGATGGTGACTAGAAACTAGTTCTTAGTGCACATACTGTGCTACTCCATTTCAAGTATACGTCCCCTAGATTGACAAAGTAAATGAACGACCATGAGAAGATGTTAGTCACCTGTTGGAATGTCCAATTCCCAGGTTTAGTTTTGCTGTGACTTTTATATCCTTTTGTGGGCGTGACCAAGTGGCATAGCATTTCTTTGTAGTTTTTGTGTTTTCTTTATTACATTATTTCTTTATCTCGTTTCCTTGGTTGTTCGTGGAGGTGGAAACACCTAAATGGGGGTTGGACTGAGGTAGGCCCCTATTCAGCCACCCAAAATTTTCCCTCTTGATGTGTGTAGGTGTGCATGTTGCAAGGAAGATCAACTAGTGAACAAATTCCTTGGTGAGATCCTTCTTACTCTTCTTACACTTGTTTTTCTACTTTATAACATTTGAGAATACTTTGTTTATTTACTTGTTTCATTCTGGCCTTTTAGTTGAGTAGCTAGGCCATTATTCATTTTGGTGAGTTCAACCTTGTCTATGTTGTTGTATGACCGTACAGACTACATTGCACTTTAGAGATGCTAGTGAGCCACACTGTCGTCTAGAGATCGCGCTGACGTCCTTAGGAAGAGAGCTCCCTGAGGTGCAGAGATGAACCTAAAAACTGACTTGCCTAGCCCCACCTTAGAACTAAAATTTTTAGAGTGATTGTAGGACCTCATAATCCTCATCACTCTCATCCTCATACCCTACACGTTGCACTTAGTTGAGGTAAGTTAGGGCAGCCTCTCACATCTTGACCCTTTGTGACCTGGGGTCTTGCATGCGGTGGACCCCTCTCTTACAGACTGGTGTTCTACTTGTTGCATTAATCTATGTATTAGGGATTGGTGTCTCTAGTAGGTTAATGCCTAATAATACAATTGGGGATTGGTGTCTCTGGTAGGTTGGTGCCTAATTCATATTATAAAATTCACTTGTTATATTCTTTCTTTGTGAGGATGGATTTAGATAGTGGATCCAAGAAGCTATTCTCACTGTAGCTTTTCCCATCTTGGGTTTCCATGTATATCTAGTTCTCTCATGCGTGAATGTGTGCTCATGGTATTGCTTAATTAGTAGTAGTGAAGATTCAAGTATTCTGATATGAGTGATTGTGTTAAGAGTTTTTAATAGATTATATCTACTGATTCACCCCTCTCTTAGTATATTGTGTTCCCTTCATGAAGAAAGGGGGATATTTTAAGAACCAAGACCTTTGATGATGATTGTTACTAGATCTGATTTTATACTTAGGAGAAGCTAAATTCTTAAGCATGGATAATTTGGATTACTCACTTGAGATAGGCTAAGTTCTCAATAAAGTGTTGGTTCAATTGATTTGATTCAATTTTATCAAGGTCTTGATTAATGATAGGAGTTGAAGTTGATTTAGAATGGATGATTAGATTGGATTAGAAAGGAAAGATATGTTTTGATTAAGGATTTGATAAGATGTTGATTAAATTAATGAAAGGGTTAAGGATTTAATATGAAGAAAGATTTGGATTATATGATATTAGGAAATTTGAATATGGTTAAGGTCATTAAAAGCTCAAATATTGGGATTGATTTTGATGGACTAGAGGAAATGATTAGGGGGATTAGAAGAAAATACTTTCAATTTAGATTGGATGATTTGGATGAGATTTTTCTTTGACCCTAGAGTTGTTTACAAAATCTTAGATGGATATGTCAAAATAGGGTGCAAAACCATTGAGATATAAACATATATGTAAATATAGAGTTTTAGGATATTTCTAGCTTATTTGAAGTGCAACCATTGAGTTGTGTTATAGATTTTATAATTTATGATTCATATATTCTTATTCAAAGTTGAATGTTTTTTTATTATGTAGGATCAAAAAATGAATAGAGTAGATATGTTGATCTATAGTTTATATACACTAAGTTAGATAATAAATATATTTATTTTGAGTTGAACAATTTAGGATATTGGGTTAAGTGGATTTTAGGAAGATTGTTCATTGGTTTGGGGATTTGGATTTGATGGGAAATATTTACCTTTGGAAATATTTGAAAAAAAAGAAGCAATAAGCACTCAAAGGCATGAAAATGATTTGGATTTTAAGGATTTGGATTAAATAGATTGCATAGGTTTCAAATATAAAGACACACCAATCACAATAGCAACCTAGATTATTCAAGTGGGTGCATCAATCCTTGTAGGCCTACATATATACTATATATCAAGTGATTGGTAGCTAGGGAGTACCAAATTATATGGGATACCTTACTTTTAGAGGCATTGTTGCCTCGCCTAAGGTAGATTATACTTATCACCACTTGAAAGTACATTGTGAGTAAATCATTGAGGCTAATAGCTTAGCGGTGCACTATAAGAAAGGATAATTAGTTGGTTCCTATTTATGATGAATTATGGTTGCTAGGTGCATCCTTAATATACATCAAGGGTGCATTCAAAGCCAAATGCGTAGATGAAAGGGAATGCAATTCAAACAACCTAGAAAAGAAGGTAACCCACCCTTAACCTTCAATACCCCAAGGTATAAAGTTTTGGGGCCTTAGCTTGAGTGGCGAGATTCCACTTCCAAAAGGTATTTATTTTGATTCATCCCTTACTTTTTTGAACTCCAAAAAAACATTGGATTTAGGATCATCCCCATGGGTTATGAAATCCCTAGGTAGGCCCCTAGAAGGATGATCTAATTACTTTTGGTCACCCAAGATCACATGAAGCAAAAGGGGAGAGCATACATGATTGAAGTCCTTGGGATAAAAAATGAAAAAGAAAAGAGAACAAACCAAGATTTTGATCTACAAAATCAACCAAGTGTATGTGCAGAGAGAGCATATGATTTATTAAGCCTAAAAATTACATACAAATGTTAATTCCCCTTAGAAATTGAAATGTTTCAAGATTAATGAGATTTTTTTTGTCTTTGAGAAATGTTTGCTACACATTTTTTTTAGTATTTGTATATTTTATCCTTGAAAAATATTTATCTACAAAAAATGATGTTAGATGAGAAGACACATCAGGAAAATTATTAGCACAAGGGTATAGACAAGATTAAATGTCAATAAAATGATTAAAATTTATCATAAAATTACATACACTAAAATAGTGTGTGCATAGATTGAAATATAGACTTTACCTTAGTGAGAAGTGTATGCACCTCAAAATGTAATGTATATTCCTTAGTTTATAACACATACACTTCGAGGTGTTAGAGATATGCCACTTTGTGAATAGGCCCAATATAAATACTTTTAAACCTAAAAAAAATGGGGTCAAATATGTGAAATGGCTTTGAGGGGTTATAGGGTAAAACATTATGACACCTTAAACCATGATTATAAGTAAAAATAGAGATAAAAAGGTGTTAAAACTGATTGGGTATTTTTTCTATAAAGGTTCCACCACTTTATGAGCACATATGGTGCAACATATTGTGGAACCACTAAAACATGAAAATGGCCAAAAAAAATGATGAAAAGTTAAAAAATCTAAGTTTTGAGCTACACAAAAGAGGGTTAGGATGATTTAAAAACCACTAGGATCAAACTACCTTAAAAAGGAGAGCTTAGGCCTCTAAAAACTCTAAAAAAGTGGCCAAATAAAGATGGCAATGTATATGGTTTGATAGTAGTATAGACAACTAAAAAATTAACCATACCTAGCCACACTTGACTTTAACCTATCCTATTCTTTAATTAAATAAATACCCATTATTTATTTAATTAATTTATCCTTCACTAAGTTATCCCCCACTTTAATTAAATGGATATTTATTATTTCTTTAATTAAGTTATCCTTCACCTTTATCCCTCACTTTAATTAAGTAAATATTTATTATTTGTTTAATTAATTTATCCTTCACTTTAATTAAATAAATATTTATTATTTATTTAATTAATTTATCCTTTCACATCACCCTTCTCTAATAATTAGTTAAATAATTTAATTAATTATTGAGGGTCATATGATTAACTAAGACCTTGTCTAGATTCAGTGAACCTAGCGTTTTGCCACAAAAGTCAAACTAACTTTGCATCTCATCCGTCCATTTCATACTCCATATTCAAATCTTAACCATTCACGTTTAAGGATGTTTTCCTAATCAAATCCTAAATCTATCTCTTATCCCTAATGTGACACTTGTCATATGACTATAATTTTGTGCCAAACCCTAATGCTCAATCAATCCCGGCCATCTATCAACCAATTTATCTTGGCCCTTGATTCACCTCTTGGAAATTCTATAAATAAGAGGCCTCTCATCCCATTTTTTAATCTTTCATCTTTATATCCTTATGCTTCTCAAATTTTCATTACATCTAATCTTGTCATACCCTTATGTTGTTGCATTTTCTATCTACTTCTTCTATAACCTAGCTAATCCTCCATCTTCATATCCTTATGCTACCCAAAATTCTATTGCATCTAGTCTTATCATACCCTTATGTTGCTGCATTTTCTATCTACTTCTTCCATAGCCTAGCTGATCTTCCATCATCATATCCTTAGCTATCCATTCGATCTCTTATGATCTTAATCCTACCATCATGTTGTTGGTTTAATAAGAAACCACATTCCTCCATTAACACATGAAAATAGAAAATCAAGTGGAGACAGGGTGCACTCTACTTCTTGACTCTATCTAAGGAGAAGGAAGGGTTTTAGGTGAAGATATTGTGTGTATTGCATTATCTTCTATGAAATTTATCTTTAATCTTTTTCCTGTCTTCAAGTAGCATATTCACTGAAACATGAAAAAGGCCAAAAGCATGATGAAAACCTACAAAAATCAAGTTTTGAGGAGCCTAAAAGAATGTTATTGTAACATATAAATCATTAGGTATTTGTTTCCTTGCAAAGACAAGTGATGAGGACCCTAAAAAGTGGGTAAACAAATATAGAAATGCATATGGTGCCATAAGTAGCACATATGGTTGATTATGCACATACACTGAAACATGTCATCGATATACCAAACTATAACATACAAGTGGAAAGCAACTACAAATACTAGAAAATTATTAGAAATGTGGCAATGGGGTCCCCCTAGGCATGCCAAAGTTGTGTAGATGAAATTTTGAACATTTAACAAGTTAAAACTATATTAACCTATACTACCCAAAATAAATGCAACACTTAAGTTGTAGCAAAGGGTTGGCAAACATTCATAAAAATATAAGATATTCTCAACAAACTAACCCTTGTTGCACCATAGTATGGTGGTTGTGCTGAAGTTTGGTGGTTGAGGTATTTGAGTGCCTTCACTAGTAGCAATACAATGCATATGAGGATGTGATCTGAATGTCTTGGGATGGGGCCTGTTTATAGATTTTTAGCCCAAGGATTGGATGGCTAGGATCAAAGGGAAAGATCAAGACCTCAGATTGGTTGAGACCCTTAGTAGGATAAGAGGACAAGTTTCCTCATATTATTAGTTGATGGAGAGGGGTCGAAGATATAAGGGGAATCTATGGTGGATAATCCCCTTGGGAAAGGTGGATGGTCAAGGAATGGGCAAGTTCTTTGAACCATGTGACTTGTACAACATTCTATGCCTTATTTACAAAGGTCCTTTACCTTTGTACTCTTGGAGGATGTGGAGGATTTGAGGGAACAAATCGGTGATTTGGTTGTACAAGTGAGTGATTAAGGGGCTAATTAATTTTAGCCCATTTAATGGAAATGGAGGAAAATAGGCAATTAAATAAATGAGATGTTTATTTAAGTTTTGGGATGAGATAATTATTATTTTTAATTTATTTACCTAAGTCAAACATTAGAAGAAGGGTGATAAACAAATTAGGCTAAAAATGGGGTGTAAACAAATAGTGATGAATATGGATTTATTCAAAATTATGGAGGTTCAATAGTTGCATTATTAGGTAGTTGATAATGTGTCAATTTTAGATGTCTATAAAAACAACTTGAATTTAAAGTGGTAATAATTAAAACCTAGGCCTCATTATCTAAAGCATTGAATTCACATTATAAGGAAAGAGATGCTAGTTGAGCCTCTCAAATAACTAATTATTTATGAACCCTCTTCCACTAAATCGAGAATATCTTGGATCAATGAAAATTAAATCCATACAAGGGAAATGAGGTACCAACACACAATATATCTACTCGAGTTTATGTATAATACTTTCAAGGTTTTGAATAATCACTAAATTCTCATGGTCTATCCATTGTTGTCCCTTGTCATGCTTTAATAAATAGTATGTTAAAATTATTAAAAGACAAATATCCATTGATTTTTTCCTCCAAAACTTCAATGTCTATTGTCATTTTAATACCACATAATTTGTTCTCAAAAAATCATAGTTATTTTTCAAATCCAACAGCTTTAAAATTAAATAATTAATTCATTTTATGTCAACAAGATAATCCAATAGTGAGTGCATAGGTATTAAAATCCAGCAACAAAGTGTACTTCACACAAACAAAGTTTCACCCCCATTAAGATTAGGTGATGATACATTATTTTATTCGTAGGCCTATAGAATAGTGATGCATGTACTTCCTCTCACTACCATTGTGAACACCATAGTAGATTCAAGCATTAGACATGATGTGTTGAGCCACAAATGATGAGTACATTTGGTATGACTATGTCAAGCATTCAAAATAATATACAATTCTTGTATTTGCATGAAGATAAATTTGTATTATTTGTGCAGTATCTTAGTGTACTAATTTGGTCTATATTTTATGTGTGAATCTCCTTGGTGATGTCATTCCATTAGTGCTGAGAGTAAATGTGGAAGGTTTTGTTTTCTTGTCAACACAAGTCTTCAACTCTTAGGGATATGTAATGCATCTATATAGCTATGGTATGAATAAGTAATCTTCCTTAGTGGGTATCAAACTTCACACTATGCACTTTGCATATAGGGAATCACAATCTATATTGCATAATTGTTGAACTTGTATACTCTAGATATCTTAATCTTTGTTCCCTTTTCTAATATTTGTGCACTTCAATTAACATTGTTCCAAATATAGAAACATTGTAACCCTTTACTTTTCCTTACACCACATCCCCTTTTTCAAATTCGTCATCCTACCAATGTGCTTTGATAATAATTATTCAAGCTATGTGCATGGTTGGAGTTGTTTTGATGGCTACATAGTGTTTAGATGTCTACGATGGAATTATAAGAGGATACACAATGTCTTAGAATTAATTCCCCCCTTACTATACAAGGTATAGTCATCTCCACATTGATTCTTGATTTTATTTTTGGACACTCAAACCTTTAGTGGCTAGCACCAGTCCATCAATGGTTAACCCTCACAAGGTTATCCCAACTTGGATTGTGCACCATTTAACTAAATGTTATGTTCTTTCTATGGTTCACACCATATTTAAATTGTCCAATATATGCTAATCAACCCACATGTCATCTTTGATTTGGTCTTCCATCCTCAAAGGTACTACATTATTTAAATTTGTCCCCCTCTTGTGCCTATTTTAGCTTATCACATTGAGCACCATTATCAAGAGAGATCACATTTAGGCACTAGCTTCTTATGCTATTTTAGGCTTGACTATATATTATTGCCTAAGTTACTTTGCTTTTACCAATCTTTCTTTGTCACTTGCAATGTGTATGTCAACTATAAGAGAGCAAGCTAGATTGACAATTTCCTCTCAAGTCGAGGTTGTCATTGTATGGAATCCAAATTTTTGGAGTATACTCAAACCATATGTTAAACCCATCTTATTCCAACAATGGCATTCTAATTTGGGGACCTTCATCCTCAATAATATTTACATCAAAATCTCATTTTGAATTACTTTTTTCTCATATATTTAAGAATCATTTAATACATTGTATCCTTTATTGAAGGCCTAAAAAATTGGTTTCTTGGCTCTCTTTTCATTATACACATATTTTGCAACTCCCTCACTATGTTGCTTACGAGTTTATTGGCTTTTGCTTTCTCCTTCATTAAGTTTCTTTTAACCTCTTGATCCATCCTTTTCCCAACATTCAAGCATTTGACAAACATTCCAGTACTTACAACATAAAAACAAGGCAACCTTGCTTCACTCTTCCATGAGAGTGACCTTAGAGTGTCAACCCTTTTTGATGTCATATGTTGGTCATTGTGTATAAGTATTGATAAAGCATCCACCTTAACACAAAGTTGGTTTCTATGGCAAGAAGGGAAGCATATATATTACCAAAAGAAAAGATACACTTGAGCCAAATACTTCAAATTCTTTGTGAGTAACATGCATCTAACACAACTTTTGAAACCCTATTTAGCTCAGAAGTTGTAGGCACAACCTCCTATCTAGCCATCTAAAAGATAGGTTTTGTCCCAAGTGCCCGACCAATTACTATGTTTAATTGACTCCCTATCTTCCTCAACTTCTTTCATAATTTCCATATGCCATCTAGATTGAGTTTGTTGGCTCCTTTAAAAAAATTCAAATTCTAATATTGTATTCACTTTACTAAAAAGTTATGAAGAGTTATATAGTAACCTTTGCAAGAGCTTCCCCTCATGCTACACATATATGATGGTTGCAGTGTCTATCTATCATAGAGGATGTCCTATGGGGTACTGTGAAGTATGGATGCATGCAACTTGAGGGTCTTGTCATTTGAAAGAGGCATCACATCAAACATACATGCAAGGGAAAGTAGCAAGTTATAAATTGGAATCAAAATCACAATGTCAAACATAAGTTAGTGCAAAACAAAACTCAAAACCTTTGGAGTATATATTGCATCATGATCACGTGGCAATTTGGATGGATTGATACACACAACTTATGGCTCAATTGGTAGATAACAAAAAAAAGACAAGCTATATTTGCATCCAACACACAGATAATTTTATTAAGTAATAATGTTTTGTGTCATTATAGAATATATGTTCAAACAATTACTTTTCACTGTATTTGATGTGAAGGCTAGAATAAGGGGTGAGAAATATTAACAAAGCAAATTGCTAAATATTTCACTTCAAAAAAATATTAGTTAAAAAAATCACATATTGACTTTGCAAAAGATAAATATTTGTTCACCAAAATAATTAATAATAATAACTGATTAAACAATTCTCATTAGATAAGAGGGCTGCAACCATGGGAACGCAGCCCACCAGGTTATGAAAGATTTTTACAGTAAAAACTAGTGAGAAAAGCTTTTCTAAATCTCGATTTCTCGCAATTAGGAGGAAGATAAATAAAAGCCCATAGCAGTTAAAATGGTGTAAAAGGGTTGTCCCAGTAGTTGAGCATGTTTCAATAGTTGTGATGGTAGTTGTTTATATAATGCCCAATATTTTTATCAATATTGGACCAATAGTTGTGACTTTAAAATTGTTTGTGTTGATGATGACTACCCATAATTGAACAAAATGTATTCATTTGATCTAAAAAGCAACCAATGATGTGATGCCACATCAGCGCTCAACTATTGGGTGATGTGAATGCACAAGTATTGGTAGCATTTTTTTTTGACCTTTATGGACACCTTGACAAAAAGCATGCTGATGTGGCATCATATTTGATGATGTGGCCCTGAAATGAAAGTTAGAAGCAGGAGACTTGCCAAATAAGCTGATGTAAAAAAATGGGAGTGATCTGAAATTTCGATGGAAAATAATTAGAAGCGTGAAGTTAGAATGCTCAACTACTGAATCCTCTCCCCTATTCCCCTCTTTTTCTTCTTGAATGTTGCAGCGTTCTACTGGTCTCTGCACTATAACGTCTGTCTTTTCAAGGACTGAAATTGCCGCTCTTGCATTGATTTCTTTTCCTGCAATGGCGGACCCAATTTTGTAGGATAGATGTCTATTTTCATCCTTCCGTGGGAGTCCTCTTTTATCTTAGGCAACGCAGTACTTGTCGCCGATTTCGAGTACCTACTCTCACATTTTTATTTTTCTTTTTAGAGAAAGAACTTCGTTTTATACTCAAACGTCTGAATTTGAGGAGTTTTATAATGGATTGACATGGAAAAGGAAATGAAGTGACTTTTCTGACTGTACTTAGATGTATCCAAGGAGTAGATTTGTTTTTCCGCTAAGGACGTTGAATTTGCAGTTGGAATTGCATTCGAATTGTTATATTAAGATTGGTAATGGAACTTTTAACTCCGGAAGAAAAGTAGGCTGCTCACCAGATTTGTACTGAGTAGCTGCAACAGTTGTTCACTGTACCATTTGATCCTGCCAGCTGTAATGGGCTGTATAGAGTAAAATTTTAGAATACATTCCAAGTCGGGTACTGACTGCAAGTATCGTTTTATTTGGTAGATCGAATTAAACTATGCAAGTTTTATTGTTGTACCATCAACCTGGTTGTTTCATGGTGGCTCGGCACCATGGGTGAATCGACCTCGAGACCAACTAGTTTTACTCGTTTCTACAAAGATTCTGCCTGTGGTTATGGTACAATTTATAAAGCATCTAATATGCCTTGTAAGTTGTTTCCCCATGAGAGATCTTATTTATCAATATGTTCAATAATAATGTGTGATATTAGATGATCCAGCTTAGGAGTATTTTTAGGGGAGAGGATCCAGTAGTTGTGCACCCTAATTTCACGCATCTAATTATCCTACGTGGAAATTTCAAATCACTCCCAATTTTTTACAGCAGCTTACTTGGCATGTCCCCTGCTTATAACTTTCATTTCAGGGCCACATCATCAAATATGATGCCACATCAACATGCTTTTTGTCAAGATGTCCAAAAAGGCCCCAAAAAAAAGTGCTACCAATACTTATGCATTCACATCATGGGTAGTTGAGCGTTGATGTGGCATCACATGATTGGTTGCTTTTTAGATCAAAGGAATACATTTTGTTTAAGCTAGGGTAGTCATGTCACAACTATTAGGCATTATATAAACAACTATTATCACAACTATTGGACATTATATAAACAACTACTATTACAACTATTGAAACATGCTCAACTACTAGGTCCTCTCCCCTAAATATTAGATCCTAGATTTTTGATTTGAAATGTTTTGATGCAAAAATTGATTGACAACAATCAATTCTAAAAGTATTGTCTTAATGAGTAAAAGTTTAGAGTTCAAATCAGGATGTCAAGGCGACAATGCAAATTAGTGCAAAGTATTAGCAAAGATAGAGCTACATAGCACAATAAGCAAGATAGACAAGGCTAAAGTCACCATAATTCAAATGCGGCACTTACAACTAACTTGTGATAGAACCTAAGGGTCATAACAAGGAAGAGGGGCACATTGTTGTATACAATAATATGTATATATAAGATAGATATGGGATGAATAGGCTTATAAGTAGATGAAGAGATGCGATAGATTATGTATAAGAGGGATATAAATATAAGAGATAAACATGTAATGAGATATTGATGTTAATGCACCACAAATATAGATAATAAGTATATGATGGTTTATACTAGTCAATATATGAACATAATGAATGGGTGTGTGAATATATTTTAATTTATTTACCTTGTATTCTACCTTAGTTTATTGCAATCCATTGCATTGGTCATAATCCTCTCTTACCCATTTACATCATGATATAAATACAACATTAAAGAGCATAAGCATAACCCTTTAGTCTATGCCCCATTTTTCGCTCACTTTGGTTTCATTGTGAGGACCTTAGTAAGAGTTAAGGAAATGCTATAAATAAAAAATAAAAGTCTTGCAATTATAAAATATATATCAATAAGGGGTTATAAGAATAATAAAAAACCATACTTGATTATTTATGGTAGGATACAATAGGTCTTATCCTATGAGAGGGGTTAGGCACCTAGGGGATGATGAATAGAAAAAAGGGTGAATCTAAAAAGGGATCTTGACGAGATGTGAATTTTGGAGTAGCCAATTTGAATTCAAATTCAAGATAAACTTCCACAAGTGGATAAGTACCACAAAAACATAACTATCAAATAAAATGACAGTGTGTAAAATGTGCAACAAGATCTTTGCATATAAAGGTAATGAAGAGGAGGGAGGAAGGTAGGATTGAATGTCTAACTACCCCTCAAAATGTGAAACACATGTTATCTCACATGAGACAAGTGTGAGGACATTTGTGAAGTCTACAATGAGAGCCTTGCTTATAAAGACAAGAGAAAAGAGGTAAGAAAGTAGGATTGGATGTCTAACTATCCCTCGAAATGTGAAATGCAAGTTAGCTCATATAAGACAAGTGTGAGGACATATGTGAAGTCCACATGAAGTGAGACAAGTGAGAGAAAAACCTCTAAGTAAACTTAAGCTAAGTGTGAATGGGTCAACCTAGAAAATGTGATAAACTATTAGATGGATAATGACCCTATTTACACAAATAGTAATTACTAAAGGCGAGTGTTAGTTGAGTCATTAAGGATGAATAAAAGGATTAATGAGACTCCAAATATAAAATACTTATATCTAAAGTAGATATAGTAAGAAGTTGAGAAATATTATGAAAGAAATTAAGATGGATATGGAAATGGATGTGGAGTAAAAATAAATTGAAACAAGTTTAGGAAAGGCAAGAGAGATACTATATGAGAATGAAAAAGGAAAGGGAAACTGATTTTGAGTGCACTAAGAGGGTTGTTATTGAGTATGTTGAGGATTTTGAGAATGTGGAAAATTTGGAGCATGCCAAGAGGACTATTACTGAGAGTTTTGAGGATAATAAGAGTTGTGAAAACCCATCACTAATAGGAATTTTTATTATAGTTGAGTGCACTAAGAGGGTTATTTTTTGAGATAAGAATTCTAAGAATAATAAGATTCTAACAACAAAGGAATAATAATTGCATCATTTAGTAACAAAGATATATGTGAATAACTAAATGACCATATTAACAAAACAATTGAATGTCTAAATATATTGATGAATATTTTGTGTTCAAAGAATCATTGGAAGCAAGGCTTAGAAGCTATACCACTAAGCTACAACCTATGGAAGCAAGACCCACTTCACTATTCAAATTATTGACTTGCATACCACATTCTATATCTACATGATCAAACGTAAATGTTATAACTAATGATAGATTTGAGGGTTTATTAATTAATGAAAGAGAATCCTTGAGGAATAAAAATAATCTCACATCACCAACATTCACTTAGTTTGTATGTAACTTTAATTCACAATTCAATTACATAAGAAATCATTACATTTTGATGTCTTTTATAATCAAGTCTTATAATTTTGGTAAATATTCTAGAGATGTATTTAAATACCATATCCATGTTTAAGGAGAATTGGATTCATGTAATGAATTATCTCGGTTTGTGAACATATATCAGACTAGTAGATTGTCACAATTACAATGTTTTTATTGGCACGAGAGAATTTAAAGTTTTTGAAAATTAAGGAAGACTTGGGAAGATTTATTATACCCAAGAGATAAAATATTGGGCATTATAATTTTTTAATTATTATTTTAGTTTGATTCAATAAATTAGCTCCCATTAATTGACTATGTATTTCAAGTTGTATTGGACTTTGTGTCACCTTGTAACTAATGTAGATCATCAAGTAGGTTGGATATTGATATATCGATTGCCAAAATCATTTGAAAATATCAAGGAGAGATAGGAAATATTTTTAACTAAATTTGAAGGTCTGAGCATAAGTATGTGAGGGATGGTTTAGGATGAAATTAGAGGATAGGGGTATTAAACAAACTTTTATTGTCAAAGGGTTATAGTCTAATGTGCATACCATCATGGAAAATTGTAACTTATTTAAGAATTTAATAATATGATGAGGTATATTTTGGAGGATGGTGTATGTAAGAGAAAACAAGGTAGAAAAAAGAAAAAGAAAAAGAAATGCTTCTATACCTTGCTTTTTATTAAAATCTCTGCTAGAGTTTGATGAAGAGGAGTTTCACCCTATGTTTCTCTTAATATGATAAATATTTATTGTTGGAGTGAATTAGGGATTAAGTTTCTCTCAAATTAACAACATAACAATAACATTCATGGACTCCCTTTAAACAAAGAGGTTTTATTTATAAATTTTGAGGAGTTTGGATCAAGGGTGGAGATTGAATCCCAATATCAAGGGCTAAGGATTCATGAGAGTATTGGAAGAAGGAGAGGTTACCAAACTTGGAATCCCAAAATAGGTGGATTGAGGTGGGCCAAATATTGATATGGTGGCATAATAAATACTCATAAGTACCTTATAAAAACTTGAAGGTCATCTTCACTATATCCTAATCTACACATCTAGGATTAGCCATAAATTGATAAAGGACCCCCATTACATGGGAAGTTAATGGTTTTGTGTAGACCATAGCATACATGAAACTCCTAAATATACTTCCATAAGGTACTCTAATCATATCCTCTATCTCACTATGAAAAAATGGACACTACTTAATAGATAACTTTGTCCCCATTACTAAATATAAACACATAATAACTTACAATTTGACATATTAAAACTCTCCAACATTGATTTCACATACTTAATTTGGCCCAGCCAAAAAAAAATTCTTACTCTATCTCATTTGATCTCCATACTCAAGTCCTACTTGGTTGTGCCCCTAAGTCCATCTTAAGTTGTGTTACAAATGAGACTTCAACTCACAAATAAAATATTTCCCATTGCTAAAAAATAACATATCATCAAAATATAATGAAAAAATAAAAATCTAATCACCATATATCTTATAATAGATGCACAATGATCTAATTTGGATCCTAAAAATCCCAAACTTGTCACAAAATAATTGAATTTTCAGTACCACATCTTAGAAGATTACTTAAAACCATAAAAAAAAATCTTCAACTTAAAAACCATATTTCCTTTACCTTTCTCAATGTAGTTCTTTGAATGTGTCATATAAATCTCTTCCTCTGAATCACTATGAAGGAATGTAGTATTCTCATCCATATGTTCAACTTCAAGATCATACATTTAGAAAGAGACAGTAAAAATAAAATGGATGATAACTTTTCTATTAGAGGGAAATCACACCAAAATCTATTCCCTCAACCTAAAAATAATCATCCATAACTAATGTTTCCTCATACTTCTCAACTTCACCATCAAACCCTATTTTTTAACACCCATTTACATCCAATAGGATTTCATCCATCATGCAAAGGTACTAAGACACATGAATTAATTTTAAATTCCAAGAATCCATCTCCTTATTAATGAACATTTTTTGAGAGTCTACATTATTGTATTATCATAAAACTGCACCCCAATGCAATTTCACATTACACAACTTTCACTTTAGCCTAATAAAGATGATAATGCTAATCCCCCTTTTCCCCTCCTTCATTTTTGTCCTTGACCCCTTCGCTTTCAGTCATTGAGGTAAATTTTATTGGGATTCTTTTCTGACACATAAAGGCATGTGTGCCACGTGAATGCCTTGACAAAATTCCTGATTTGTGGACATTGGGACGTTACATTTCCACCTGCTCGTGAAGTGTAATGCCTCTGTAGTCGTCGATGTGTCCGAAAATGACCCTCTTGCATGCATTTCTTCATTCAAACCCTTATTTTTCCCTCTCATTCATTCAATCTAACTTCATTCTTACAACTCATTCTCATTCTCTCATTCTCCTTACATTCTTGCTCTTCTACATCACTTTGGATCAAGATTATTGCATGTTCATGACTCCTACATCTTTGCCTCAAGCTCTCTCAAGGTGTTACACTCTCTTTCAGCTTCTCAAGCTCATTGAAGGGAGGGTAAACACTTTACTATTGGCATTATTAAATTTATTTGATAGCATATTAATATGTTGCATGTCATCTTTCTTTTTCTTATCATTCTACATTTTCTATCGTCTATTTATTTATCTTGTTGTCTCTTTGGCTATTCATGGAGGTGGAAACACCAAAATAGGGGTTTGACTAAGGCAAGCCCCAAAACAACCCCAATATTTTTCATTGTTTATGTGTGTAGGTTGTTCGTGTGGAGCTTTGCAAGAAGCTTCATAGTGTTGGACCTTCCATAATTTTTCTTCTTTCACTCATTTCTTGTCATTTTGTTTCAATATTTTTTTTACTTGCACATTTAGTATTCTTCTTCTTGTACTTTTCTTTATTTCCAACATTCTATTAGCTTAGTAAAACTACCAAACTTTAGTTTTTGAGTAGTCAATAGGTCCTTTGAGTTTTTTTGAGTATTCTTCTTGTTGTACTTTTCTTTGTTTCAATAGTGTTGGACCTTTCGTAATTTTTCTTCTTTCGCTCATTTCTTGTCATTTTGTTTCAATAGTTTTTTTACTTGCGCATTTAGTATTCTTCTTGTACTTTTCTTTATTTCCAACATTCTAGTAGCTTAGTAAAACTACCAAACTTTAGTTTTTGAGTAGTCAATAGGTCCTATGAGTTTTTTGAGTCTTTCTCTAATTTTGGTTTGTACGATACCACAACACATCGCAAGGACATCATGTGTCGTGTTGTCATCCTCTAGCCAAGAGCTAGCCATTTTGTCTTTGAGATCTCTAAGACTTGTTCTTTTGGCTTTTGAAGGCCTTTTTCCATAAACAATCATAAAACATAATATATTGTAGAAAATCCATTTTACTCATCTTGGCCACTTGAACTTATTCCATGAGGTATTTGAGGACAATTTTCTCCCTATAGACTCTTCCCTATCCTAGAGACTCAGGAGTAGTGAATATTCTCCTAGCTACATTTTGATGAATACAATGTGAACCTTTCTTTCTTCTTGCCTTTGTGCCAAATTTTTTCTTCTCTCTTGTTAGTACATGTAGTGGATAGCATATTGTGATGCTTTTATGAGCTTCACAACCCAATCTACTACCTTCAGGTATGTAGTAAGAAGGAGCTATCAAAACATTGATATGGGGTCTAGAAGGTTCAGTCCTCCCCATTCAAGTCTATATTTTAAGTAGTCTACAAGACTCACTATCATATTCTCCCCTTCTCATCTTGGAACCAAAACTCATACCTCTATAGCCTCCCCTTCGAACTCTTCCTCTTCCTTAGTTGAGGAAGTTGCTCTTAGGGTTCTTGTCAAGTAGATTCACTCTTTGGAAGTTAGGCTCAAATATCTCAAAGAGTTCCTAGTGAATGAAGATTCTTATGCCCAAGCAACTCCTCTCATCAACTGTCTAAAGAATTTATTGACTACCAATCAAAGAGGTTTTGAGCTACTTCATGCAATAGAAAATATTGTGGAGACCTATGTACTGTTTTACACTACCATCTTGGGCAATCCCAAAGATGTTATGTCAAAGATCGTTGGTCACCACCTAAATATTTTGATGCTTGGAGTGTCTCTTCACATGGTCGACATGGGTCCTTCCTTCAATACCACTACTAATACCACCTCCACACCTGAGGAGATTCCTATGATTAGAGTAAATCATATTTCTCTGGGTTTTCAGGTTCTTATGTTTGGGACTCAGAATATCTCTACCTCTAGTGTTGGCTCTTCAACTAGTCATACTATGTCTATAGATCCCATCCTCAATTATCTATTACAGAACATGGGGTAGATGCAATCTAAGTTGGTGAATTAGGCTACTTCTTCTCAACCAATGTCCAACCTTATTTTCACCTTGATCCCTTGTCTTTTTCCATCCTGAATACCCCCATCTCTCAAGGGATGGAGATTCATAAGTTCAAAAAGTATGGTGGCAGAGGAGACTTGCAGACACTCATCTCATCTTTCAATTCCATGTGCACTATTTTCTTCCATCACATGATGCTCTACTAGCAAAAATATTCTCGCGTTCTTTCAAGGGTGCTACTTTGGAGTGGTATTGCTCTCTCCCTGACAATTGTATCTTTTTATTTGACCAATTTGTGAACTAGTTTCTCCAGCAATTCCAACCTAGTTTTCAACTGAAGGTCACTTTTACCAATCTTATTCAATGTAAGTAGGGTGTACATGAGAAAGTAATTGATTCTATCGGTCATTATCAAACCATCTTGTCTTAGATCTCCTATGCCCTACCTAATTCTGATGTGCAACAAGTGCTCACCAGGAACTTGCAACTGGTATTGCGAGATAAATTATTCTAATGAAATATCCCTCTTTCGCCCATCTGTGTGTTGCTCTATTTGAGTACCAACAAATGGTTGCTCAATACACAGATTCTTCCTCATCCTCCCATTCAAATGGTCGATTGGTTATGTCTATCTTTCAGGAGTCAAGGAAAAACAAAGCAATGATGAACATGGTGTCTATTCCCATTGATAAAATTTCTACACGTTGAAATAGAATATTTACAAAATTTATCTAAATCTTATAAAAAATTCCTACAAAAATTATTAAAAGATTGTGTAGTATATCTCCTAGAGATAAGACCACTTTTTGAGCTTTATTTCCTATGGTATGATGTGTAGAAGTTTTACCAATATCATCAAGTATTGGCTCACGATACCAAGAGATGTGTGTGTTTTCATCATGTGATACAAGATCACATCTATAATGGTACTATCCAACTCGATGGTAAAAAGTAGAAATCTAATAAATCTATAGTGAAGCATAATAGCAACCTGCAAATTTTCATAGATCCCTTTCCATCCCATTTTGGCAATCTTGTCACCCCTACTTCTTCTTCCAATCTAAATCCACTTGAGTATGTGATGTGGTTTCATTTACTCGTGTTCCTCCTTTGCACCATGTGGATGCAACACCTGATATTACATTCACCTTAGGTGGCCTATCTTTAAACAAAGAGCCCTCTCCATTGTATATCCTCACTTGTATCAATGATAACATTGTAACTAGCGTTATGATTGACCCCACGAGTCAGGTCAATATTATCATGGAAGAGACTCTTTTTATAAAAAATTTTCATAAGGAGAAATATGAGGGATCATAGACCACACTTTGCATGCACGATGGACTTTCCATTGGGCCCATTGGTTCCATTTCTCTATCAATCTAAGTAGGACCTAAAACATTGGAAGTTCCATTTGTAGTGATACTCGAGTCCAACCTCTTCAAAGTTAGACTAGGCATCCCATGGCTAGACTCTATGAATGTGGTTGCCTTAATTATCAATAAATTCTTGAAGTTTCCCCATGAGGTTACAGTGTACACTATACATGATACTGGATATAGACCATTGGTGATGCATGGAGGCTTCTCTCTAGATCACATTTGGTCTGCCCCAGTTGGACCTCTACCACCCAGAGGATACCTATTATACAATGCTTATTTTAGGTATAAGATTGGGGGATCGATGCCTAAAAGTGGTTTTCCTCCTTCTACTAAGGATATTTCCTTAAAGGCCTCTTTGCATGCACAAGAACGTGCTTTTTCCTCTGCCCCTCTGAAGGGTAAGGAAAAGTTGGATCTTACCCTTAGGCATTCAATTTCTACTTCTTGATCTGCACCTTCTTTGGAAACTTCCCAACCTCTGGTGGTGTCCTTTTTTCCTTCTACCATGCCAAACACATGAAATGGAAAGGGGCCCGCATTGTGAAAGTTGAAGCCTTAGGTCTTCTAGCTCCCAGTTTTTCCCACTATCCCTTGACCCACCCTTTATGGTAAGGGGAAGAATTTGTATGGGGTTGTTCTTGTGTCTTGACCTTCAAGGCCTCCCCTTGTTCCTCCACCTACCCCCAAGGAAGATAAAGGAAAGGGGTCCATTGTTGAGATGTCCATATCTCTTCTTGTCTCGATGCCTCTTCCTCCTCCTATTCCTCCTCAGGATTCTACCCTTCCGTTGAAAATGACTATGGAGGGCGCTGCTCTGGTAGAACATTAGCCCCCAACCTCTTTTCAAGTTGCACCTTCTAATGCCCTTAGCTATCATAAACAAATTGCATAAGAGCATAAGCATTGTTCCAAGGCCTTGGCTAAGGAGCATGAAGCTTTAGATAAGATCGAAGAGGAGCCTTCTATTTCTTCTTACTTGCTTCTATCTTTGTTACTCTTGTCTTTATGTCTCTTTCTACTTTAGTTCCCATCGTCTATGTGCTTCTTTGAGATTTTTCAGTGGATTTTGATGAGCCTCACCCCAACAAAGTGCAAGTGTTCATCACTCCTTTTGCAGAGCCACCTCTTATTACCTCTCTTCCTAATCTTCCTCCCTTGCAGTCTGGTGACATGCTTTTTATAAGGTTTGTGTCCTTTATGGTTTCATATCCTTCTCCCTCTTCCACTTCAATTATGAGGATTCAACATCCTCCACTGAAGTGTAAGTTGGAGAGCAACCTCACTTTGAGTGATGTTCAAAAAAATTATTCTTAATATTTTGAGTCTTGTCCTACCTTGGTTCGTGTTGTCCTTGTGACAGAGACAATGTCTCCATAAAAAATTTCACTACCCCTCTCCCCAAGGAAGGGAATGACTCTCAAGTTTCTCATCCTTCTCCTATCCAATCACATCATGTCACTCCTAAGAACTACATGTTTGGATCATTGGAGAAAATTTTGAATTTTTCATTGATCTTTACTAGATCGATGACCCTAGTCTTGCACAAGCTCAATGAAAAAGACCTTAAGAGACCTTCTTCCTTAGCTCTTGCTACAACTGAGTCAGTTGTCATTGCTCTGGCTATCCCTCACCTATAGGATCATCTTACCTCCCCTTATGATGATCTAGATTGGGAGCAAGATGACCTTCTGAAGGTGTTAGACTACAGAAACACCTTCTTCTTCATCTTTAGATTCACTTTGTGTTTTTTTTTGTGTTCCCCCACAGTGCTTGTGTATTTTTTTTTTTGCTCTCTCTTGGAGGACCCTTTCTACCCTTGCAGGTGCTTGGATATTAGAGAGAAACTTTGTTGTACACTTCATCTATTTGTATCTATTAGAAATCAAGGTATAACTTACTATAGTATGAACTTAAATATGGCTTGGTAGTGGCTATGTGGTTGGAAGAAATTCAAATATTTTCTAGACCTAATTGATGCTAATCTTTTTGAAACCCTAGTTAGGTTAGGGTTGGGGTTTGACTTGTGCTTCTTAGTTATGCCTGATCTATAAAGGAAAAAAATGTATTCATTTGAAGGGTTCTTCTTCAGTTTCTCTGGGGTTTTTCTCTTGTAGACACTGTAATTTTTACATTATGCCATTGTAAGGATTTGTTCTATACTTTTATGTTACTAAAATTCAGCTATTATTATTGTATCTCTTGCATGTTTGAGTAAAATCATCTTACCTTTGTGGTTGAGTGTATGTTTTATTTGTTTTGTTGATGTATTATGTTATTTAGAAGTAGGAAGAAACAAATTATATCTTGGTGCATCACCTTATTTTACATTTTATGCCTCTTTCTATCCCTTTTATTTGTTGTTTGTTCGAATAGAGTGGTAATAAGGTTTTCATGTGCTAGGTTAGACCAACACATTTGCAGTTATTTTAGAAGAGGAAGTCGGTCTTATCCAGAGATTCAACCTCATTTTTGCAAGGTCCCACAATGTTGAGGTTGTTTCCATTGTGTCATTAGAACACTGAACTCTTTTTTAGTAGAGTGTAGTTTTATGTGACAATAATAACCTTGGGACTCATTTTATGAATCTTTTGCTTGACGAGCTTGGCATCATGACATAATGATATTATGAACCATGATATATGCATCAATATCAAGATATTAGGATAATGATGCAAGAGATTAGAAGGTGATTTAGATTCCTCTTAAGAAAGGAATTTTCCAATATTAATCACCTCTGAAGACTTTTGGATCCATGAGGACATAAAAATATCTTCCTTGAGGAGAGTACTATGGTATTTAGGATGCGACATAGACATATTTTAACCATAATAAGATAGAGAAGCTTTCTCATCAACACTTATAACAAACTCTCCAAAATATGCTAAACTATTCAAGAGATATATGGGAATTGATGTTTATGGTGATGGGAAGGAAGATCATAATATACATCTAAGGATTCTTGTAGAGATTCTTCTAAAGAGAAAACATCTATAGGAACTTCATTAGAGTTTACTTTGCTTTCAATATATTCTAGATGGACAAGTCTAAGAGGAAGAAACTCAACAAAAACCATGTTGACATTCAACCATTACTTTTCCTTAGACAAAACTATGGGGTAGCATCTGAGTCCAATTGTAGAGTCATGCAGACCAACCTATAAAGGGACTTTAATACCTTGTTCATCACATTCACAACCTTCACCCCTGTAACCAAATTTAGAAAGAATATTAAATCGTGGTCCATAATTTGATTGTAACTCCTAAAATGTAGGACTAGTATAAAGGGTATGCATAATCAATATTATAAGTATCACCCTACTTTATGGAAGTATAATCATCTTTTTTAGTAGAGGTGAATGAGTTTTTTGGGATATTCAGGTGGATTTGATCAACCTTGTATTCCCTGATGTAAGATTCAGTGAAGTCTAAGGATCCCCAATAGTCACCCAAACATGCATTTAGTTTAGGAGAAGAAGTAGACATTAATTTCTTATTTAGGAGGATCTTCTTTAGGGACATCTTTCTCAAGGGTATCTTTAGCAAGAGACACCATAGGAGTAGATTTTAGTACATTAAAAGATAAATAAGGAATGTAATTTTGAAAGATAGGTGTGATCGAGGCATGACCAATTGCTGCTATTTGACATAAATGCATAGTGATAGGTCTAAATAATAGCTTGTTTTTTGTTGGTTTTATGCAGAGTTTGAGATACTTTTAAACATAATTTCTAAACAATATTCCATATCAAACTATCCTTTTTAATATCCATTATGCAAACCTAAACCAAAAAACATGTTGATGGAATTATGGTTTAATATATTAGCATTAAATGGTTTATATGAATATGTGTATGTGAATGTTGATGGAATGCTATGTTTAACTATGATAGTTATCCTTGTGTATGTGTTTTGTGAAACTAACTCATTTGCAGCTAAAGAAGGAACCATGATACACAACCATTGCAGGATGAACACCTAGCAAAAGGGGCGTTAAACACCAAAATAGGGGAAACTGTAGAAAAAATTGAATGTGATGATCATTGGTTGAAGGAATTTAATGAAGATGGAATGCATGTTATTATAATCAGTTAATAAACATTGAAGAAGAGGTATTTATTACATGGTACTTTGATAGATGTGAATATGATTGCATGCATTCTATTTGACAGAGTTGTAGACTTGATAAGATTCTCCTTTTTCAGTTGTAGGTTGAATAATTCCAAAGTCTTAATTATATGCTCTAAATATCTAGGAGTGGAGTTAATGATTTCGGTTAATTTTTTTCTTTCAATAAAGATTCCCCCAATTTGTATATAAATGTTGGTTGAATCCATAGGTTTGTTAGTTGTTTTTTCACAGTTTTATGTTATCTATTGTTTCTAGTTTGAAACATGAATCTACATAATGATTGAGTACAATTTGTGTAAGAATATCTTGTAATCTTTCATCTTATGCAATAAATGGAGATCAATTCATGGAATGCATGAAATCTATTAGTTAGATTGAGTTCAGTTAAAGTGGAAACAATTACTTGAGCAAGCCACTCAAGGCATTGTTCTCCACTTCACCTTTCAGTTATTTATTTCTATTGATAGTTGTTATTAGTTTATCATTGTTCATGAATCGTATGCAAGATTAATTGGGATTTTATTTCTTTCTTATTATGAATGAATGCTTAAGAACATGCATGTAATTATAATTAGTAATACTCTAGAGGATAGTTCAGTTAAGTCAGTAGTCTTTATCAAGTTTTCAATTAACATAGTTTCATTTTATTAGCAATAGTTCAGTCATAACCTTTACTATAGGTACCCATAGCAACTAGTTCAATTTATACTTTTACTATTTTACAATTTTGTGAATTTCCAATAATTAGAATGACTTCAGAAGGGTAGTTTAGGTAGTTTAAGTCCATGAAGGAATATATAATGCTACACCATCATAAGCTTATGCACCTTGGTCGATGATTTAATGTATTCTTAAGTAGTGTAGAGTGGACTGTTTAGTTAGTTGATCCTCTAAATTGAGTGAACTCCACCAAGTTTACAAAACATTAGCTTACAATCTACATTTTTTGTGCCATTTTCAGGGATGGTGTTATCTTCGTAAACCTATTTTTACAGTTTTCATAGTTAAATTTTTCTTTTCAAATCATTAGGAGTGTTAGATACCATCCTTTTTAAACACCAAGATACTAACATTGTGCAGGACCGTTGGAATTAAAGTCATATTTCATGTATGTGGAGGTAGAGAGATCCCTTGAGTAGGTTCCTTCCCTCGACACATCAAGAAGCTATTGCAGAAATTTGTGATCCTAGTACTCAGAGCGAAGGTACCACTAAAGGAGAAAATTCATTTTCACCAACCTCTAGCACACATACAAGAGGAACATACCACACCATGGGTGATGCAAAAGATGATGATGATGCCCGACCAACATTTGGGTTTCCTATTACTGACTAACAAAGAGCTACAGTGCTAAAAAACATCCCTCCTTTGGCCTTACCAATTTTCTATGGATTAATAAATGAAGACCCAGATACATTCCTCTTTGAATTTGATGTCTTATGTAGAAGTTATGACTATACTTCTGATGCACATAGGTTAAAGATTTTTTGTGCCACTCTCAAGGATGCAACTTTGAGATGGTTGATGGGATTAGGAAAAGATGTTGTTCTTGATTGGGACACCATGAAGACGTTATTGGAGAATTATCAAGACTACTATAGAGGACCTAACAGGAGGAAGGATGATATATTTTGAATGACACAAAAGGATGATGAGCCTTTAGAGGATTATGTTGAAATATTTCAGTTTTCTCTTAGGAAAAACCCCCAGAAGAAGTTGTTAGAAGAGTCTCTCGAGCTAGTCTTTTTGAGAGGAGTTAATGAAGACTATATTGATGCCTTGAACCTCATTGGCTAGGGATATATTTCTCAGATACCATTTTTAAACATTTGTAAGGCCTGTAGGAATTATTCTAGGACCTTTACAAAAAGGCCAAGGGAGAATAGAACATTAGTTCTTGGTAAATCGTCTACTAGGGTTTCAAAAGTAGAGTTGAGCAATCTATTATCCAATATGAAAGAGGATATAATCATTAATTTAGCAAAAAAATTGGATACTCTCCACATTAAGAAAAAGCAGGAGGAAGTTGAGGCTATGCTTACAGAATATTGTCCAAGCTACAGGCAAAGAAAAGAAAATTGTAAATGCAAAAGAGTGGCCAACATCTAGTATGATAAAGTTGAGAAGCCTAACTTTTAGCCCATTGAAGGAGATGATGGAAAACTATTTTATATAGCACAAAGGAGGTAATGAAAGAAGAGACAAGGTATGTCATAAGACCCCCTTAGCTTTAATTCATCTCATCCTATTGGCAGCCAAAAATTTTCTACTTGGTTCAACTCTCAGCCCTAGAAAGTAAATCAAAACCAATGGAAAAGTCCTTAATGGAAAAACCATCAACCAAATTGGAACCAACAACCAAATCCTTAGCCACAATAGAACTTTCAGGGTTCCAATTAAAATTTGCAATGGTCGACCCAACAAAATTAGTGGCAGCTTTAGTGGAAGAAAGGCTAGCAATGGTAGTAACAAAATATGAATTATTGGAAACCCATGATCCCTCATTCACAACAACAAGCTCTAATGTATCCATCAAATCATGCATCCTAGTCACCCAAGTAGCAAATACCTTCCCAACCTGCACCTAACCCTAACACTAAGCCTACTCAGTAGGCTTATACTAACGAAGCTATGCAATACCCCACTTATGGGGTAGAGGTGAGTGATGTCCACCTCATATTAGGAAAAAAACTTGTTGGACCTGCATTCCCCCAAACTATAGAAATGGAGGATGAGGAACTTGTAGTTGAGGCTTTCGATAAGCCACCTTTGGGGCCTAAACAAAATTGGGTACCCCAAACTACCTTAAATCCCAAGCCACCTTTTCTTGAACACCTAGCTCCGCAAAAGGATCACATACAAGCTAAGACACACCTTTTAGGGCAGTTGAAAGATGTCAACATCAAAATCCCACTTATCCAAGCTATCAAAGACATCCATATTTATACCAAAACAGTAAGGGATCTTTGTCTTAAGAAACCAGGAAAGAAAAAGAAAGACCCACACACAGTTCATGTCTTGGAGAATCTTGTGGATATCATGTTGGGAAACATTACAGTCCCTAAGTATATTAATCTTGGTAGTCCAGTTGTGAATGTTAAGATCAATGGGACCCTTATTAAGAACACTTTGATAGACTTGGGGGTAGCCATCAATGTCATGACAAAAGAAACAATGTAGTTGCTTTAGTTGTTTAATCTCAGGCCCAAACAAACTGTCTTGCAATTAGTTGATAGTTCTCTGTTCAAGCCTGAGGGGATTATTGAAGACCTAGTTATTGCATTGGATTCTTGGGAATACCCTACAAACTTCATAGTATTTCAACCCAAAGCTAATCTTGCAGGTTATCCACTCATCCTAGGTAGGCCTTGGTTGGCAACAATCGATGCATTTATAGGTTGTAGATCTAGAAAAATGATAATATCCAATGGGACAATTACAAGGAACTTGGTTCTTTATCCACCTACCCAACCATATGCAAACCTTTAGCACACCATTTGGCCCAATTTTGGTGAGGAGGAGGAAGATAACTACTCTATGAAGAAACTGATGACTATAGAGTGCAACCCTCTTATTGGATGACCAAGATGAAGATGAGCTCATTGCTCATATAATCCAAAATGATTGTGGCAGGAACTCGTAGCAACACGATTGTCTCACATTCCTACAAGACCCCTTGTAAAGTATCATGCCTATTGATTCTACAGAAGAGATATCATAGCTATTTCATTCATTACTTCCTCAACAATGTTTACCAATCATACCAAGACTTGATCTCTCATTAGTTCAAGAGTCATCAAAGGAGTTGGAAATTATGCCAAGAAGGAAGTTAAATATCAATAATGCCTTGGCAGAGGAACAATATAATTATCTGCAATCAATGCTACATGCACATTTAGTTGTATATGCATGGGATTACCATGATATGAAGGGAATCAATCTTGATCTATGCATGCACATGATTTACATTAATGATGGCCACAAACCTATAAGACATCCCCAGAGACACATGAATCTAGCTCTAAGAGAGATAGTGAAGGATGAACTAAAAAAGATTTTAGATGTAGGTTTTATATACCCTATATCATAAATTGAATGGGTTTCACCATTGGTAATAGTTCTAAAGAAAGGTGGGAAATGGAGATTTTGTGTCAAGATTATAGATAACTAAATGTTGCCACAAGGAAGGATCACTTCTCACTACCATTTATTGACCAAGTTCTTGATTCTTTGGTAGGGAAGAAATATTTATCATTTCTTGATGGTTTCAGTGGTTATAACTAGATCAAGATTGCATCAAAAGATCAAGATAAGACCACATTCACCTGCCCTTGGGGAACTAGTGCAGGGGCACCAATCATTTCAATGTTTTTTCTTTAGTTGTCACATTAAGAGTTGAATTTAGAGGTTAAATTCTAGGATGTTTTGGGTGTATTGAGACTAAATAAGGTCTAATCAGACCATTCTTAATGTAATTAGTGAACTTTGATGTGTTTTGAGTCCATATTATAAAAGTTGTAAATCATACTGAAGAATTGTCGAGATTGACAAAAGTTCTCAAGGTAGGGGTAATGTTACTTTTCAAGTGTGAGGTCATGTTTTGGGTCCAATAAGGTATATAAGAAAATTTCAATGTAATTGAGTTAGTTTTGGTGTCATTTGTAGTGAAGTGTAAAAATTTGCACAAAAGATGTAAAATTGTCAAGCAAAAAATGCAATATTGCAACTTTTAGGAAGTTGAAAGGTCATGGTCATTTAAAAGTCAGTTATGAACATTTTGGTGGTTTGAATTGAATGTAATATGTATAAAAGCCTCCAAAGGCTTGAACAAAAGAGGTTGTTGAAGATTTTTTGAAGTTTTCACATCAATACAACATCCATTTATGCAATTTTCCTATTTTTCTAAACTTTGCAAGATTTGTACAGCTCATACAATCTAAGATTGGCTTTGAAAAACATGTTGTGTATGATGGATGGGCCAATAATTATCAGATTGAGCATGAGGGGAACACATTCACTTTGTTACCATTGCAAGAAGAAGATAGGGAGCATACAATGGAAGCAAGGGTCATCATGATGGGTAGAAAAGAGTTTGTGAAGGTTGGCGAAGATAGGAGTAAAGAGTTTGCAGTCACTCCAAGGGATAGAGATCTGAAAAATAGTAAATTTGAATGCTAATACAGAGATTGAAGGAAACAAAGAGGGTGTGAGGACGTTCAAGTTTGAGGCAGAGAAGGTTAAGGGTGAATCCCTTGAAAAGGAAAATAACGAGTCTAAGAAGGTTGACAAAATATTGGTTGGGACAATGGTATGTCCAATATTGGTTGCTAAAGTTCAGGGGCAGTCAAAAATTGTTAGGAAAGAGGCTCGTAAAATTGAAAACATAGTGGTATGTAGGTCTGAAGGTGACAGGGCTATGAGGACAGTGAATTGGATTCCTAAATTCAAGGCATAGGATGGAATGAGACAAGGAGAAAATATAGGGTAGAGTTATGAAGGGAAGAATGCTATAAGGACAAGGCAGATGGTAGTTGATACAGGTCTTATGTTAGCAACTAATGGTGCAGTGGTCAGAGGATGCACTACAAAGCAAGAGAAGCCATATGAGTCTCCTTATTTTGGGGTTCGGTGTCGACCCCCTGACTAGAACCCCAGTCTCTCCCTATTTGCCTTACTATAGGGCCGTTTGTTGTTAGGGGATTGGGCTTTGACAATGTCTCCCGCTTTCACCACAGTACATATGGTGCAAGACGGTTTCACAGCTCGAGGTTGGAATGGGATCGGGTGTTTCACGTCTTGCCGTAGAGCCTGTTATTTTGGATGAATGAGGATTCAAACCTCATGGAGTAGAAATCATCCACACCTATCCATCTGATTAATAGAACGGGGCATAGTCGGGGTGGGCAGGCTAGTGGGTGGGAAACTAACTATAGTTGTTCTGATAACCCTACTATTCTAAAGGATCGATTCTATACGTAACATGGGTGGGCGGGAGTTCTAGTTCCCTCTTTTGGCTTCTATTGGTAGGGGGCCTTAATTAATGTTCGCTTGCCAAAATAGTGACGCCTATTCGCCAGGGGGGTAGGGCCATCTTCTATACGTAACATGCCCACCCCTTTAGAATAGTAGGGGATCTACCTCTTAATTAATTAGTGAATTAATTATTGTACCTGGGGTTTCACCAATTGTTTAACATCTTGTTCTATTGGTGAAGTTACCTTTTGCAAGTCAAAGAAAAGGAGAATTCAAAGGAGGAACGATTGCAGACTTGTTTCTAGGGACATGGAAACCTTTTTTAGGTGGTGTGTATGGTGCAAAAGCACCAATCATTTCAATGTTTTCTCTTTAGTTGTCACATGAGGAGTTGAGTTTAGAGGTTAAATTCTAGTATATTTGGGGTGTATTGAGTCTAAATAAGGTCTAATTAGACCATTCTTAATGTAATTGGGGAACTTTGATGTCTTTTGAGTCCATATTATAAAAGTTATAAATCATGCTAAATAATTATCAAGATTGAAAAAAGTTCTCAAGGTAGGGGTAATGTTACTTTTCAAGTGTAAGGTCATGTTTTGGGTCCAATAAGGTCTATAAGACCATTTCAATGTAATTGAGTTAGTTTTGGTGTCATTTGTAGTGAAGTGTAAAAAGTTACACAAAAGATGTAAAATTGTCAAGAAAAAAATGCAATATTGCAACTTTTAGGAAGTTGAAAGGTCATGGACATTTAAAAGTCAGTTATGAACACTTTGATGGTTGGAATTGAATGTAATATTTATAAGACTCCAAAGGCTAGAACAAAAAAGGTTGTTGAAGTTTTTTGAATTTTTCACATCAATACAACATCCATTTCTATAATTTTTACTATTTTTCTGAACTGTGCAAGATCTGTATGGCCCGTATAGTTTTTGGCTTTGAAACTTGTGTAATCTTGTAGGGGCATGGAATAGCTTTCATAATTTGAGGCTCCAATATTGAGTTTTGAGGGAGATCTCTTCAATTTTCTGAAACTGCCTATATATAACTCATTTGAGGGTTTGATTGGTGTAAAAATGGTGTTTTAGTCATTCCACTTACTATCATGACTTGTAGGGCCGATGGAATTCGTGTGCTCTGCAAGCCGAGCTAGGGCGACCATGCCCTAGCTTGTTCTCTGTGTGTTGCTCACTTCTGCATTGTGGGGGGGGGGGTTTTGAAGCTATCAGGGTTGTGGTGGTGGGTTTTTTTCTTTTCTAGAGGCCTTCTTGCTGCCGTTTGGGTGGCTTGTGGGTGGGAGGGTTTTGATCCTTCCCTTGGGGTCTTTTCTTTTTTTCTATTTCTTGCAAAAGTGTCCTGGAGGTTTGCATGCCTGCTGGGGATCTTGTTTTTTGCTATGCCGGGTGGGGAAACATCTGGGGCTAGCCCCAAATTGGATTTCCGATCAGCATTTGGTTTGAAGCCTTCAGCGCATGGAGTGAATGTTTTTGATAATACATTGTTTTCTTCAGAGATGGAGATGAATGATCTAGGATCGGTTAGTGGGTTCCCGAATAACGAAGATTAATGGGTGTTTGGAAAGATGCAAAGAGCGACTGAAGTTGATTATCCTAATGGAAATGCTTGTAGATGATATTGAATACTATTCAAGGTACTCTTTTTATTGCAAGTTCATGGGTTTGAGAGTCTCGCTGCAATTTTTGGAATCCTAGGCTTAGCGGACTTGGATGCCGGAGGGGGAGATGGAGATTAGGCTCCTTGCGAACAACTTTTTTATGGTCTCTTTTGATTGCATGGCAGATTGGAATAAGGTCTTTGAGGGTGGCCCCTATTTTTATAACCAGGTGGGTTTGTTTATCAAGCCATGGCATGCTGGCTTCAACCCGACTGAGGCAATACCGAGTCGGATCCCAGTTTGGGTTCGGTTGCCATGGTTTCCAGTTGAGTGTTGGCGGGATGACGTGTTGCATTTGGTGGCTTCAATGCTCAGTAAACCTGTTGGGTCTTCACAACAGACGTAGTATAAGAAGGTAATTAATTTTGCTCATATCTGTGTAGAAATTGATTTAAGCAAGCCACTGCCAGATTCTGTTGAAGTGAGTACTGGATCATATACTTGGGTGCAACAGCTAGATTACGAAACCCTACCTTTTCGGTGTCATCTTTGTCATGAATATGGTCACTTGCAGCATAGGTGCACTAGGGCTAAGCCTGTGGTGCCCCAACCTTCTCAGCCTTCTCGTAATCCACCTAGGACTGATAATGGTAAGGAGCCTATTCCGGGTGATGGTAATGGAGATGATGGTTATGTCCATGTCAAGGCTCACAATAGGAATCGGGGCCATAAGCGGACCTTGAGGGAGAGGAAGGATGATGAAACTTTTAATATGTTTGAGGTGCTGGATGATCTCAGCCAGGAGGAAGTGAATTCGGGGTTGCTGAACTTGGATTAGGGAACTTTGGGTATAGGATAGGATGGGCCACCATTAGAGGTCATGCAGATTGTGTAGGAGCTTGGGGTTGGGCAGATGGATACGGATCAACAATTGATTGTCCAGACTGAACAAGAATATTCTATTGGAGCTTCGAAGAGTGGTGGAGGTGGTTCCCCATTGCCCCTAAAAGGTGGCAAGGATGTGGGGAAGAGCTCTTTGGCCTCCTCTCGTTTGGGTATTCAACAAAATGAATTGAAGAAAGGGGTTGGTGACATGACTTCCAAGCAGGGAAGGAAAAAGGATATGGAGAAGATTAAATTAATTGGGGAAAATTTGATGGAGTCAAGGTCAGTCAAGACTCTGGATTCACATTTTTCATGCCCCCATAAATGATTGTTCTCTCATGGAATGTAAGGGGCTTGAACAGTGGCCCTCGACAAAAAGTTGTTCATGATTTGGTTAGGAATCATTCTTTGGATGTTCTTTTTTCTTCAGGAGACTAAATTATCTGGAGATAATATGTTGGCCATGGATCCTAAGTTGTGGAAATATGGTGAATGCTAGTGTGTGGGGGCTCTTGGTGCTTCCGGAGGGGTGGCTTGCTTTTGGAACCCTTGAATGATTTTTCGTCTCTAGTGGATGTCCTCTAGATCCTCCATATCCCTAGTCGCCTCTCGGTATGAGACTGGTGAGTGTATTCTCCTCTCTAATGTGTATGCTCCTGTTGAGTTTCTAGGTAAACAACTTCTATGGTATCATCTTTGTTTTGTTCGTAGCTTAGCTCCTTACCATTCGTGGGTTATGGCTGGCAATTTTAATGCTATTATGGAGTTGTCTAAGAAAAGAGGTGGAATTCCTAGGTTGGAGCCTTCTGCTCAGTTATTCAGAGATAGCATTTATGAATTAAAGCTTATTGATGTTCTGCCAAGTAATGGTCGCTTCACTTGGAATAATAGGAGAATTGGTGAGAGTTGTGTTGTTGAGAGGCTGGATCGATTCTTGGTTTCCTGTTATTGGGTTGGAGATTTATGGTCCACTTGATCTGAAATTCTTGATTGGAGAGGTTCTGATCATTGGCCTATTAAGCTTAGTATTATCTCTACTCGGGGGCCTCATTCTCCCTCATTCAAGTTCCAGCTTATGTGGTTACGGGATCCTACTCTTCATGAACATGTGGCTGAGTGGTGGCGGATTGGTAGACCAACTTTTGGTACGACAATGTACACATTCTCCAAGCTTCTTCAGTTTGTCAAATATCAGCTTAAAAGGTGGAATCAGCGATGTTTTGGTAATATCTTTCATGCTAAGGTTGCTGCTTAGGAGGAGTTGAATAATATTACGTGGTTGATTCATGAGAATGGGGCCTCTGAGGATCTTCTAAGGGAGGAGGCTAAGACTTTGAAAGTGGTTGAGGAATTTGAATTGCGGGAAGAAATCTATTGGAAGCAAAAGGCCCGGGTTGAATGGTTACAGGAAGGTGATAAAAAAACTGCCTTCTTCTTCAATTTTGTGAAGGACAGGAGGCATGGTAATTCCATTCCTATTCTGGTGAATGATAGGGGTGAACGTCTTGCCTCGTTTCAGGAAATCTCTGCTGAGGCATCTTAGTCTTTTGCTACTTTATTTAGGGAGGATTCACGAGGGGGCTCTGTTGAGGAAGCATAGGTTCTTTCTTGTATTCCTCAGTTGGTCTCCAGGGAGGCGAATGAGTATCTGATGAAAGATATCTCTCTTAATGAGTTGGAGGGGATTGTGTTTTAGATGAAGAAGGGTAAAGCTCCTAGTCCCGATGGTTTCCTGATTGATTTTTTTTAGGAATTCTAGGATATCATAAAGTTGGATCTTCTGGCGGTTTTCCTTGAGTCTCAGAGGAATAAATAGATGCTTCGTGCTCGAAATTCCACATTCCTTGCTCTCATACCCGTGTGAAGGGGCTGATAGGTTATCTCAGTTTTGGCCTGTCTCTCTTTGCAATGTGGCTTATAAAATCATTTCAATGTTATTGGCTGAGAGATTGAAGAAGTGGCTTAAAGTGCTAATTTTGGAGGAACATAGTGGATTTGTGGCAGGTCGACAGATTCTTGATGGGGTTGTCATTGCTACGGAGACCATCCACTCCATGGACAACTCCCACGAGAAGGCTATGTTCATTAAGCTGGATATGGCTAAGGCTTATGACAGGGTTAGATGGTATTTTTTGCAGAAGATCCTTGTTTCAATTGGTTTTGGTGAGGAGTGGATCCAATGGGTCATGAGTTGTGTCACGTTCATTGCCTTCTCAGTTTTGATAAATGGAGATCATTCTGAACTTTTTGTTGCCTCAAGGGGTTTGCGCCAAGGGGATCCTCTTTCTCCATATCTTTTTCTGCTTCTTGTGGAAGGCCTTGGACGTCCGTTGAAAAGAAGGGTGGAGCTTGGCATCATTCAGGGTTGGCGATGGGGTGGAGACTTGCCTCCACAATCTCATTTGTAGTTTGTTGATGATACTGCCCTGATGGGGATGGCTACTATTAGGGAAGCTACTAACTTGAGGTAGGTGTTGGACATATATCTTGTTGCTTCAGGACAATTGATTAATGAGGAGAAGTCTTCCATATTCTTCTTCAATACGCCGACCCCCATACAAAGAAGAATTGCTAATATCTTGAGGTTTCAGATAGGGGTTCTCCCTTTGATGTATCTGGGTTTCCCAATTTCTGTTCGCCATCTTCCCAAGGGTTCTTGGCAGAATATTATTGATAAGATCCATGCAAAAGTTAATCATTGGACCCACAGATGGTTGTCTTTTGTGGGGTGGGTTCAGTTTCTCAAGTCGGTGGTGCAGGCTCTCCCTACCTACAAATGTATGCTTCAGGTGGCTTCGATGGGTTTTCTGAGGGAGTTGGATTCTCTTGAAAGGTTGTTCTTATGGGCAAGAAGTTTTTCATCTTCCAAGTGGAGCCTGGTCAGGTGGGATGTTGTGTGCAACCCAAAGCAATTTGGTGGTCTTGGTCTTTGACAATTTGCGTTATCCAGAGTGGCTGTGGCTGCTAAGCTATTTTGGAGATGGTGTGTGGAACAGGATCAGCCGTGGGCCAAGATATTATCTCATAAGTATTTCCCGGGGATTCCACGGTAGGATCTCCCTTGTTACCCTCTTGAGGGGAAAGGTTCAGTGATTTGGAATACTCTTCAGAAGGGTGCAAAGGTTATCAAGGAAGGTTTATTTTGGATTTGTAGATGGGGAATTGAAGCTCTCTTCTGGTTGGATTCTTGGGATGGATTCCCTCCACTTACTTCTCAGTTCCCCAACCTACTTCCTTTGTGCCAAATATTTCTCGAGGCTGGCTGGGCTAGGGTGAGTGACTTCAAGTCTGTTGCTTCTTTTGGTCAGTTGGAGGTAGCTCATTGGAAGGATCTCGTAGAGTGGCCAGATTTGGGACTTGCGGAAGAAAGTGTCGAGCTTCACAAGATTCTTCATAGTAGGAGTTGTAGTTCTCTTCTGGAAGAGGATATTCTTGCTTGGACCCATAATCCTAAGGGGGTTTTACTCTATTGCTTCTGGTTATCAGGTGTTATTGGCTCAGAAGCTAACTGGGGCAGAGGTTCATTGGTGGAAAAGGGTGTGGAATAAACTCTCGTGGCCTAAATGCAACTGATTTGTTTGGAATTTGGCTTGGAATAGGTGCTTGACCTGGGATAACATTCGTAAACAAGGATTTCAAGGACCTTCAATTTGTGTTTTGTGTGGGGGAGCGGAAGAGGATTCTTCGCATTTGTTCTTCCGGTGCCCCTTTGTTGTGCAACTTTGGCATTGGTGGTGGGAGGTGTGGAAGCTTCCTTTTATTCATGCGTGCTCTTTGGTTGAATTCTGGGATAGTATGGGAAAACCTCCTTCTATGGCTTCCTTTTTACCGAAAGTTTGGTTCGTGGGCCCTACCTTTCTAGTTTGGCAGATTTGGCTGGAGTGGAACTGCCGAATTTTTCATGATCAGAAGTTGGTGGGTTGGAAAGTTTGAATGCGTATGCTAGGAATGGTGCAGGAGTCAGTTTTAGCTAAATGTGATGTGGTTTTCCCCTTGGAGAGAGGTGATGCTGAGTTGGTGGCCAGACTAGGTCTTTAAGAAATTCATTCATCTTTTGTCAGTTCCAGGAACTGTAGGCATGGGAAAAAGAGGGTTCAATAGGTTGGAAGGTGGTTACCTCCTCCCAATGGATTTTTAAAGATCAATATTGATGGTTCTTCTAGGGGAAATCCTAGGCCTAGTGGAATTGGTGGGGTTGGCAGGGACTCAGTTGGGTCAGTGATTTTTTTGTTCTCTATACATGAGGGGGTGAAGACTATTAACTTCATGGAGGGTCTGCAATTTTTCATGCTATTGAGAGGGCCCTTTCTTTGGGATGGAGAAAGGTTATATGTGAAGCTGATTCATAGATTTTGATTAATCTCTTGAATGAGTGAAAGATATCTGATATAAATTGGTAGTTGGCTTCGGTGGTTCAACAAATTCTTTAGGTTAGTTCTCGGATGGAGGAGGCATCCTTTGTTCACATCCCGAGGGAGTGGAATTGTGCTGCTGACTACTTGGCCAAATGGGCCTCTGAGCATGATAGTGGTTGGAAGGTTGAGGATTGGGATCAAGTTAACCCTGAGCTGCATCTGGATTTGGACTGGTTCTTGGAGGAGGATAGGAGGATACATGGGGATAGTTGATGTTGTTTTATGCTGTGGGGTTTTCGCCTTGTTTTCTGGGGCTGGGTCCCTTGGTTATTATTGTAATGCTCTTTTCTGATTTCTAATAAAGTTTTTACCCCTTTGTTTTCAAAAAACTATCATGACTTGCAACTCAGTGAAATGACTTGTTTCATGATAGTTTAGGTGTGCACATGGTTTAGGAGGTAGGGGATATATTCTATATGGTTTTGTGGTGATGCCCTAAGGTAATTTGGCATGTTTTCCAAGTGAAAATGAGGAACTAAAGTAAGTTTTTGATGAAATGTTGAATGAACTATCTAGGTAAGAGTTTTTTGAGTTTGTGCAGACCATTTTTGATCTGTTGGAAGTATTCATGAGGAATGGTGAGCCCGAAACATAGAAGTTTGAGTAAACCCTTGTGTTTTGTACTTAAATTGAGGGTTTTGTAATACAGTATCATAGTGCCCATTCCATTGATGGTGGAGGGTGTATTTTTATGTTTTGTGGCACAATTAAACATTTTCTAATGAGTTTGGGTGACAACTAGTTGTTTGGGAGGCACCTCCTTTGTAAAAGAGGGTTAATTGGGTGGTTTTAGGACAGGGCAGTCTATTGGTTCACTACATTGTTTCAAAGAAACCTCTTGCATTCTTATGGTATGTTGTGGTAGGCCCTAAGATGAGTCTTAGTGGGTGTTTGGTTGGCCTTGAACATAATCCTCTAAAAGATTTTGTGAAAATGCAGAGTTAGAGGGCTACAAGCCTCTTGGTAAGGGTTTGAAATAAGTTGTGTGGATGATATTGAAGGGACTAATTTCTTGAGTGAACCTGATCATTTTGTGTTATTTTGAGTCATCACCACATTGTTTGCATCAGGTGGTATTAGAGCACAGGGAAGATATCTTTTGTGAGTTGAAGGTTGTTGATTGAAGGGTGATTGGAAGTTGAAGAGGCCAAACTGTTAAGATGCCTCCTAAAGGAAGCATAGTTGCAAGGAAGTTTGATTAGTAGGCTAAGGAATTGGAAACGTTGACAAGGGAGATGGTTGCATTCAAGTCCAAAACTGGAGTGGATATGGATGGGAGTGATTATGAAGAGGAAGAGACCTCTAGTGAAGAGGAATAATTGGATCTAGAAGATATGAGAATGTTGAAGCTTTTGAAGTTTGTGAAAGGTGATGGACATGGAAAAATGGACTTACCTATGTATGGAGGTAAGTTAGATGGTGAAGAGCTCTTGGATTGGATAGGAGCCATGGTGAACTATTTTGAAAGTGAAGGGATAGATGAAGAATATAAAGTGAAGAAGGAAAAAACCAAGTTGAAAGGACATGCTTTCTTGTGGTGGAATTTTGTGCAAGAAGAAAGACAGAAAAAGGGGAAGGCTAAGATCACTTCTTGGGAGAGGATGAAGGAAAAAATCAAAGGTAAGTTCCTTCCTAATGATTATAATGTTCAATTGCTTAAAAGACCTCAAAATATTAGGAAAAAGGACTTAGATGTGCAAGCATACACTGAGGAATTCTATAGGTTAAGCATAAGAAAAAAACATGAGGAAGATGAGGAAGAAAGAGTGGCTAGGTATCTAAATGGTTTAAGGTATAATATACAAGATGAAATCAGTTTGATGACACCAAAGACAGTAGAAGAATGTTTCCAAATGGCTATAAGGGCTGAGGAGAAAGTGAAGAGGAGACAAGAGAAGGTAACAAGAGGAAGAGGTAGTTCTTCTAAGGGCAGAGGTACCTTTTCTACACCAAAACAATCCAAGGAAGATCAAGAAAATGTTGGTAAAGGAAAAGAACAAGTGGTTGAATCTAGAGGTGGATGGAGAGGTGGAAGAACAAACTATAGGGGTAGAGATCCTAATGAGTTTGTAGAAGGTGTTATAAGTGTGGTGAATTTGGTCATCTATTCTTCAAGTGTCCTGATAGGCTTGGAGTTGCTACAAGTGGAAGTGAGAGAAAAGGTGAAAAGAGAGTTCAACTTGTGCAAGAGGAAGAAGAGGAAAGTGTCAATTCATCAAGTCTTGTTGCTAAACCTGAAGTTGGTGAAGCTTTGATGCTGTAAAGACAACTCTTGAAGGTCTCCAAGGAGAAATAACCATTACAAAGGAGAAGTCTCTTCAATACCACCTACAAGAGCAAAGGTAAAGTATCTAAGTTAGTAATTGATTCAAGCTCCACTAATAATATTGTATCAAAGGAAATGGTAGATAATCTAAGTTTGGTAAAAGTTCCTCATCAAACACCCTATAAGGTGTCATGGCTAAATGATGATCAGTCACTTTTAGTCAATGAGCAGGCTTTAGTTGAATTTCAAATTGGAGGATACAAGGATAGAGTACTTTGTGATGTTTTACCAATGCAATGTTGTCATTTGTTGCTTGGATGGCAATCATAGTTTGACAAACATGTTGTGTATGATGGATAGGCCAATACTTATCAGATTGAGCATGAGGGGAACACATTCACTTTGTTACCATTGCAAGAAGAAGATAGGGAGAAAACAAGGAAAGCAAGGGTCATCATGATGGGTAGAAAAGAGTTTGTGAAGTTTGGGGAAGATAGGAGTAAAGAGTTTGTAGTCACTCCAAGGGATGGAGATCTGAAAATAGTAAATTTGAATGCTAATACAGAGATTGAAGGCAACAAAGAAGGTGTGAGAAGGACATTCAAGTTTGAGGCAGAGTTCAGGTTAAGGGTGAATCCCTTGAAAAGGAAAATAATGAGTCTAAGAAGGTTGAAGAAATATTGGTTGAGACAATGGTATGTCCAATATCGGTTGCTAAAGTTCAGGGGTAGTCAAAAATTGTTAGGAAACATGCTCCTAAAACTGAAAACACAGTGGTATGTAGTTTGAAGGTGACAAGGCTATGAGGATAGTGAATTGGATGCCTAAATTAAAGGCAAAGGATGGAATGAGACAATGAGAAAAGCTAGGGAAGAGTTATGGGGAAGCTCTTAGTAACTTAGAAAAAGTGTTAAAAAGATGCACAAAACACAATTTGTCTTTGAGCAATGAAAAATGTTTTATGATGATGACACATGGCATTGTCTTAGACATTTTATTTCTAGTGAAGGAATATAAGCTGATCCAAGGAAGATTGAAATTATATCTACCATTCTTGTACCACAGAAACAAAAAGATGTACAAAGCTTCTTGGACATGTAGGTTATTATAGGCGATTTATCCAAGATTTCAGCAAAATCGCTACACCTTTGTTTACTTTGTTGACAAAGGACTTTGAGTTTGATTGGACTAAAAATTGTCAGAATTCATTTGAGAAATTAAAAGCATCTTTAACTCATGCACTAGTTCTAAGAGGTCCAAATTGGACATTGCCATTTCACATACACATTGATGCATTAGACTTTTCCATTGGAATAGTCCCAGGGCAGAAAGAGGGGAATAAGGAATATGCAACATACTATATTAGTAAAAACCTCCAAGGAGCAGAGTTAAACTACATTGTGATAGAAAAAGAAATGCTTGCAATTGTCTATGCCATTAACAAGTTCAAACACTATATTAGTGGATATCAAGTGTTTATACATACAGGTCATACAACAATCAAATACTTGATGAAAAGTGATAGTAGGTGGAATAATTATGAGATGGTTATTGTTATTGCAAGAATTTGACATAACAATAGTTGACAAACTTGGAAAAGCTAATGTGTTTGTTAATTTTCTATCTAGATTGCCTACCCAATCAACAAAGGGAGTAATTGATGATTCTTTTCCTGATGAGCATCTATTTTCTCTAAATATACACACTCCTTGGTATGCTAATATAGCTAACTATTTGGTGACATGGCATATTACAGGTTACTTTTCTCCAAGAGAGAAAAGACAGTTAGTTCACAAATGCTTCCCTTATTCTTGGATTTATGGATTTTTATTTTACACTGGCCCAGATAAAATTATGAGAAGATGTATCAGGGATGATGAAGTGTTTGATATCTTGAAAGCATGCCATGATGAACTCCGTGGTGGAAATTTTACAACTAAGAGGGCAACCTTCAAGATCTTGACAACAAGCTATTAGTGGCCAACCCTACATAAGAACTTTGTTAAGTATACTAGAAGTTGTGACTACTGCTAGAGAATGGGAAGAACCACATGCAGTGATGAAATGCCTTTACAACCTCAACTAACACTATCTCCTTTTGGTAAAAGGGGGCTATATTTTATTGTACCTATAGATCTCTCCCAGTTGAAATAACAAGGAATACATATTGGTATGCATTGACTACTTAACCAAGTGGGTAGAGGTAAAAGCATTGCAGTTTGCTAGAGATGGAAATGTAGCAAAATTATTATATGAGGAGATATTCACTAGGTATGGTGTACCTAAAGAGATAGAGACTGATCAAGGACCACAATTCACATTAGATTTAATTACCAAATTGGTGGATGAGTATTAGTTCAGGCATAAGAAATCTACCCCATATCATCCTCAAGATAATGGTCAAGTAGAGGTCACCAACTGGGAGATTGAAAATATATTGACAAAAATAGTGTAGCTTCATAGGAGAGATTGAGTATCCAAATTACCAAAAGTTGTTTGGGCATACAAAACCACATGGAAGACAACTATAGGTTTTACCCCTTATTAACTAGTTTATGGAAAAACAATAGTATTGTCTATTGAATTTTAATATAAAACATTGAGGAAAACAATGGAGTTGGGAATGGATTTAAGAAAGGAACAAAAGGAAAGGTTACATTCTTTGAATGGATTGGATGAGATACGAATGCAAGCAGTCCATCATACAAAGGTGATATATCAGCACCAAATGAAAAGGCATGATCAATACATAAAGACAAAAGAGTTCACTGAAGGAGATTGGGCTCTATTATATGACTTGAGGTACAAATATTTCAAGGGAAAATTCTAGTCTAGGTGGTTGGGCCCTTATGAGATTAGCAAGATTTACCCTAATGGAGCAGTTCAATTGCATACCATTGATGCAACCTGGTTCTCACTTATTAATGGGTACAAATTGAAGTTATACAAGAAACCAATGTAACATGATGAATTCATATTTTTATTGATTCAAAAATATGGTGGACACAGTGAACCTAAAGAAAAAATTGATTCAAAAAGTCCTACATCGATACTATGGGACATACCCAACACATTTGGTGATCCAAAGGTTGAGTTACACAACTCAACTCCTGAAATCACCTAGGCATAATTTCTCATGCTTTAACACCACATGCACACACAACACATACTTCATTCACACAATGCACCCTTATAAGATATCTTCACGGGGACCTATTAACAATATTCACTAGGGACCTGATGTAGTAGGGACCTATAGATTCACACTGCCCACATTTTGATTGGGACATGACACTACAGGCACCCATAGCAATGTTTGACCACCTCCAAATCATCACCATGAAGTGAGGTCACTTCACTAATTAAATTGGGGGGAGGGTATGTTTTCTTGATCTTTTCACCAGTCTTTTCAAAATTTCCACCCTAAACTGAATTTAATGAAAATCATGACATGCAAAGCCCTAAGTCATTTTATTCTTATTACTATTTCCACTGCCATTTTTATAATTCCTAAATCTTCAAACCCTATGGAATTTGTGATAAATTTAGTTTGGCTTGTGTTAGAGCTAAAATTGAAGGGGAGTTTGTGGTTACAGTGTGGTGTGGTAGTAAGAATATAAATGGAAACTGAGGTTTTGAAGTCATAAGAGAAGTTGAAGGTGGTAGGCACAAATTGAGATAAATTTTTAGAGCTAAAATTTGATCTACTAGGCAGTAAAGGGAACTAAGATGGGAGATGTCATAAGGAGAGAGCCAACAGCTCAAGAATAGATTTTGGAGGATGCATCTATCCTTCCTATATTCACAAGGGTTGGATGGCTCAATTATTTTCTGAAATTAATAGAGTATAGTAATGATTTAACAAGAAGATTTTCATAAACTCTCCAATATGACGAAACCATGGTAAATGGACTTTCTATGGATGCTTTAGAGATCACCATTGCTCAAGTGACCAGATTGCCAAGGACAGGTGTAGAATTCCAAGCTCGATCTGACACAATTATAGCTTGGGAGGAATTTTGCACAAGTGGAGAGGAATTTGATTCCTCATCACAAGGTATAAAAAGAATGTCTCTCCACTAGTTATGGGCAAGGTGCGCCTCTTATATTATTAGATATATTACATGTGATGGCAGAAAAAACATTTTATATACTACCCATTTTAAGTTGTTAAGCCATCTTAGGCATAACAGGATAGTAAATATACTAAATTTCCTATACCAATTTTTGAAAAGAATGGCTTTAGAATACCAAAAGAGACAATCTACTACTTCCCTCTCTCACCATTGCTTAGTTACCTTGTTGATAAAAAGGAGCCTAAGAATTTAGTACCCACAAGTAAGATGGGAGGATTTTAGGGCTGAGGAATGCAAAGACATCAATAGTTTGTTGGTAGTTCCTAGGGATATAGGAAATCAAAATGAAACCCAAAATGAGCCTAAAGAGGAAAACCAGGTCATAATTTTCTTGTGGCCTCACCTACCTGTAGCCAAGGCGAGCATGAAGAACCTCAAGATCCAGAATCTGGGCTGTCTAAAAATGAGGATTTATCTTCTTCTAAGTCACGAAAATCTAAGAGCAAGAGAAGTAGTGTTTCCACTACTTCCACACCCTCTAAACCAGAGGAAAAGGTTTCAAAAGGAAAGAGGGTTTCTCAAGAGTAGAAAAAGAAAAGTTCCCCCAAAAAGAAGAGTATTAAAAAGGAAAAGAAGAAAATTGAAGCATAAATACTTACAGCCAGATGTTCTGGTAGGATTAGGAAAAAAAATGTTGTGAAGGAAGGTATAGGGGAACCTAAGCAAGAAGAGGAGAGTAGACAATAGTCCTAGGGGAATAGGAGAATGTTATGGTTGTAGAGATTGATTCTAAACTAGGAGGGGATGCCCCTAGTGACATGAATGCACCTATGAAAAGGAGAAGGTACATAGTAATGAATTCTGATTCTAAATCAGAGGACTCATTTACTACAAAGAAATTAAGAAAAAAAGCTTGAAATAGCCCCATATGTGGAGGTTATGAATAAGGAAATGAGCAATTTGAAGATAGAGAAGAAGTTTACCTTGAGGAGAGAAATGTGAGGCAAGAAATTTAGGAAGCATTGGATAGAATTAAACACCTAGAGGAGTTGGTGAAAAGCTGTGAGCGAAAGGATAAAGAAATGGAAGTAAAAATACAAGAGATGGATGAAAAATTATAGTTGTATGGTCATGGTGCTAAGTTAGATTTGCTGGCACAATTGGTTGTCACTAAGACATGGGACAAGGAATTGGCTATCCCAAGTGAGAGACCCCCTCCTCTTAAAACTCCTAATTATCACACAACTTTCTCTCTAGGCTACCAATTATGGAGTGCAACTATTGAGTTTCCAAGGGAAAAATAAAAATGGAAGAATGAAAAGGAATGATATATGAAAGAATTGGAAAAGCAAGAAATGGAATTGAAAAATTCAGCAGTCTGATTGGAAGAAGTTCTAGATAAGGCTGCACAAATTGTCAACTGCAGGCCTTCACCCAAGACTTATGCATTGTTTCTACAAGAAAGGTTCTTGTTTTTATAGTTTAATAGATTAATTAGCAAACAATCTGCTGCCACAAGTCAACCGGTTGAGTTTTTGAAAATTTTTGCTACTTCCACAATTGAAGACCAAGATCAATTATGCGAATTTTATCTGCACAATTATGTTATTCTTGATGAAATAGAATGGAACCCCTTAATGTTTGTGGGGGGTCTTCAAGTTAGAGCACTTGCCTCCTACTATAGGAATGAACAACTTAGAGGAGAAATTATGGAAGAATATGATGAAAAAGAGAAAGCTATTGCACTTCAAGTAAAAGCAGAGAGGCTAAGGATTCAAAAGCAATTATTGATGAGTGGATGAAACTTATTGTGCATAAAGGAGTTGGAAAGGCAATAATGAAACTCCAAAAGGTAGACTATGAGAGAATGGAATTGCTAGTTGTAGGAATTGTACAACAATGTTATAAGTATGTGCAAAACTGATGGAATGAACTAACCCCTAAATTGCAGAAGGAGCCACATTTTGTGTACAACTTTAGCACTATGCTCTAGAGGGTGCACAAATATATGATAATCAGTATTAACAGAGGAATTCATTGGATACCCCTCACATTTCAATCACCTATTCTCCTTTGTCCAATTCCACATTAGACTGGAGATAAAAGTGATGAATTTGAAAGGGAAGGAGCTATTAGGATGAGGTATCTTTTAACATACTAAGGTTTTATCTACAATAGGATCAGGGTGCTAGTACATTCATGGAACCAAGGAAAATTTCTCTACAGTATAATCAAGACCCTTAGTATTTTGCTTGGGGACAAGCAAAAAGTTAAGTTGGGGGGAAATGGTAGGTCTAGATAATAGCTTATTTTTGTTGGTTTAATGCAGACTTTAAGATAATTTTAAACATAATTTCTAAACAATATTCCATATCATACTATCCTTTTGTTTATCCATCATGTAGACCTAAACCCAAAAACATGGTGATGGAATTATGTTTTAATATATTAGCATTAAATGGTTTATATGAATATGTGTATGGGAATGTTGACAAAATTCTATGTTTAATTATGATGGTTATCCTTGTGTATGTGTTTTTTGAAGCTAACTTGTTTGTATCTAAAGAAGGAACCATGATACATGGTCATTGTAGGATGAGCCCATAGCAAAAGGGGCGTTGGACACCGAAATAGGGGAAATTGCAGAAACAGTTGAATGTGATGATCATTGGCTGAAGGCATTTAATGAAATGCAACACACGTTATTATAATTAGAATAAATGATGAAGAAGATCTCTTTCTTACATAATGATTTGATTACAATTTGTGTATGAATATTCTTGTCTAATATCTTTCATCTTAATACAATAATATGGAGATCAATTCATGGAATGCATGAAATTCTAATGCATAGTTAGATTGAGTTTAGTTAAAGTGGGAACAATTACTTGAGCATGCCACTCAAGGTATTGTTCTTCAATTCACCTTTCAGTTATTTATTTATGTTGATAGTTGTTATTAGTTCATCATTGCTCATGAATCATATGCAAGATTAATTAGGATTTTATTTCTTTCTTATTATGAATGAATACTTAGGAACATGCATGTAATGATCATTAGTAATACTCCAGAGGATAGTTTAGTTAAGTCAGTAGTCTTTATCAAGTTTTCAATTAACATAGTTTCATTTTATTAGCAATAGTTTAGTCACAACCTTTACTGTAGGTACCTGTAAGCAACTAGTTCAGTTTATACTTTTACTGTTTTACAATTTTGTGAATTTCCAACAATTAGAATGACTTCAGAAGGATAGTTTAGGTAGTTTAAGTCCATGAAGGCATATATAATGCTACACCATCATAATCTTACTCACTGTGGTTGATGATTTAATGTAGTCTTAAGTAGTGTAAAGTGGACTCTTTAGTTAGTTGATCCTCTAAATTGAGTGGACTCCACCAAGTTTACAAAACATTAGCTTAGACTCTACACATAGCATCAGGGTCAACCTTGATTGTTAACAACAAACTTAACAAAACCATGAAGGGTAGAAGTGACCACTCCTAAAGCATGAATCCAAGGTCTACCCAAGAGGAGATTATATGGTAAAGGTCTTGGCATAATATACACTAGAGTAGGAATGGTGATTGGTCCTATCTTTAAGGGAAAAATAACAATTCCCAAAGCTTGTCGACTAGTGTTATCAAAACAACAAATAAATAAAGAAGATGCAACAAGAGAACTTGAATCAACTTTAACTTTAGGCAATAGATCGAGACTACAAACATTGAGTGTTGAACCAGTATCAATGAGAGTTCACTTAATGTTGATGTTATTAACGCAATTAATTATCATTAATAGATTTTCTTGATTTTTCACTTTTGGAGGTGAGCGTGTGTGTGGATAAAACATAATATTTGATGAATCTAGTTGAATATGATCTATCAAAGAATTCACATCTATCAACCTAGTAGAAGAGGGTAAAATAATCTTCTGAAGAGCTTCCTGAAGTATACCCTGATAAATTGGGGTAGTTTGAACTAAATCCCAAAGTAAGATCTTAGTGGGAGTAACATAGAGTTGCTCAATAAGATCATACTTACTTTTTTTCTGATTGGGGGTTTAGGTGCTTGAGGAAGGTTTATTGAGAAGGTGGTAAGGAAGTAGGTTGATCAACATTTTGTTTATTCCTTCTAGTATTATAAGTATGAGCTATTGCATAATAAGAAGAAGCTTTAAATTTTGTATACCTTGTATAAATATATGGAGAATCATTATTAAATGGAACACCATGAATAGAGTGGGATTTCTTCGAAGAAGGAGTGACTGGAGTCACATAAATGATTGGTCTCTTAGGTCTTTTAGGGGCAATAGGGACTACAATCACATTTATGGACTTCTCATCTTGCAAGGAAGGAGATTCTAAGGGTGGAGTTGGTATAATAGGTTTGTGAATAAGAGGAGATTCCTTTAACAAACCATCCAACACATCCTCTAGCATATCAAAATCCTACTTTGAGAAGACATTATCAAATTTATTGAAATGGTGAGCAAAAAGGTTTGACATGAGAGTATTTCATGTTGGATTCACCAAAATATAGAGGAAGGGGATTTGCTACTCTCAAGACAACATGGTTTTAAGGAACAAATAGCTCTCAACTACCTCAATTGATATGAATCAAGTGAATTGAAAATAAAGATATTTAAAACTAAATCCTAAACTATGCTTAATAATGAATATAATTGAAAATCTCAAATAACTTGCATATACATATTGATAAAAATATTAAAGTTTACAAAAATGGAGATTTTTGAATGCACATAATATGGTATCAATTGGGTGAAGCCTTGACCTTAGATGCTAGCTTGTCGTGAGGAAATTTGTATAATTGTACTTCATTTGTATGAATAAAGCCCAAAAATCACCAGAATGAAGTCCTTTACTAGTTGAATCTCTTTGTTACATGCACACATGGAGATGGGGAAAATTGTTGGGGATGTATAGGGGTTTGTCTCAATGAAACCCCTACTTTGGTGTTTCTACCCCCATAGACAACTAGAAAAGATTAGAATGAATAAAAAGTAAAATAGATGTGGGACAAAAATAAACCCCACTCTAGATGAGAACCCCTATCATGATAAAGAGACACTAGAAGAGATCAAATAGGCATAATAATAGACTAGTTTGTTCAAATGATAAGCAAGAGAGTGTTACCAACAATTATGGCCCCTCTCTCTCGGTAATAGATGTGATGAGATAATAAGAAAGAGGAGTCTTTGCTACTGCAATTATATCCAAGATGTGAGAGTATTTTGATAGAGTTCCATTCAGAGAGAGAGAGAGAGAGAGCTCCAAGTCCAAAAATTTCAATCACCGTTTAAAAAATGAGGAAGAGAAGCAAGTTTTATTCTTGGACTAGGTGGGAATAGCCATTACTATCATATTTGGGTATGGGGACACACAACACAAATAAATTATACATGATTTTTGTTTGAATCTCATAGTTTATTTGGATGTTTGCGCATCACATAGACGTCTATATGTCGTGCTTCTGTTTGTCAAAATTCTTATAAAATTCAAAACCCAAGCTACTAATGATTCATCATTGCCACCCATAAGATCATAATCATAAATATCAATTATGAATTTTGTCATAAATGCACTAGGTGCAATGCATAAGCGTGAAATCAACATAGGGTGTCATTTATGGCACTATAGTTAATGACCCACTTTTAGTGAGAATTGAAAAGAAATAATAATACTAAAAATTATAAATTTGAAAACTAAACTTTTAAACTTATAAAAGGCTATTTCTAAATATGTCAAAAAATATTATTTACATAAGTAGAAGTGGCAAGAACATTAATTTTTTCAAATTATTTTATTTTATTTACAAATCAACATCAAAGTGTTGCTACATTTGTATCTAATGGACACTTTCAACTAGAAAAATTATGTCTCAAATCTATTCTAATTGGAATAAATCTAGGCAAAACATATTTTTAGCCGAGGCTAACTTTTAGTTGGAAATATTTAAATTTTGGTATGTGAAAAATCTAGCCTAAAGGGTGACATAGCTTTGAACTTTCACCTAATAATATTATTGTAATGATGAAATTTGCATGCCCATATCAATTTTCATTTTATTTTTGGCCCATTTTGATGAAATGGTTTATTACAATTATATATCAACAATGTTACTATCTTGTGCAAAAGTTGGGTTCATTCTTCAATCCTTCACCCATCCCCACCTACAAATATTTCCACATATTCAACCATATCTTATCCATGCATCTACATATACATCTAACATTCATAATGCTTATTAAATACTCCATCATTCATATAAATTCCTTCCCTACCTTGTTTTCAACACTTTATTTTTTGGTCAATCTCATGATGTGTGGGGCTAATCTCATGCCATACATAACTAGTCTAAAAATATAAAAAATATAAATTTCAAATTTTTGTTGACTCCAACCCTTTTCACTAGGCATTATGAGCTATCTTGGCACAAATTTTTATAATTAATTTCTATGTATTAGTATTTAAAGATACTTAATTACATCCAAGATCTAAACGTCTTATGCATTAAAGAGGAGAATCACTTTAGGAATCTTCCAATGTGGAGCACTAAAATGAATCTAAAATTTGCATTAGCATCCTAGGTAATTTGCATGATTGAAGTGTGTTATTTTTCAGTCAATTCCATAACTATAAGGCTAGTCTAATCAAAGGGGTTGACTGATGAGATATGACCCTTGTAATTCAATGATCTCCTTGAAGTGTTTTAAAAATATTCTCAATCCTTGATAGTTAATGCATAATAAAGATGTTGTGTTTGATTGCATAGGCCCACAATAGATAGATTCAAATTCATGGGTTATAGATCACTATTGTGTTCAATATTATTTCCATGTCAAGTGGCATTGATATCATAGAAAATAACTTCAACTTGAAGATAATTTCAAAACTATCACAATCTTAAGACACATATCATATTAAAAGCATCTATTTCCAATAGCAAGACAAGTTAAATCTACCCAACATAATTTTTTATTCTTCATTGTAATTCTCACACATAAATTACATTATCCTACACTTCTAATTTTACTTAATATCAATTATTTCATAAATATTAGACTGAAAGCACCATTTCCAATACAAGACAAGTAAAATCTACCCTACATGAAATTTTATTCTTCATCATAATTCTCACAAATAAATACATCATCCTACACATTTAATTTTACTTAATATCAATTATTCCAATTTATCATTTCCCATCTAAATATCATTAATTAATCTAAATTACTTTATAATTTTTTTAATTAGCCTAAATTAACTTTAAAAATTGTTATTTTCCTTTAATTTTATAGATCTCTCGATTAGGAGAAAGATATTTATGAACCCTAATTAAAAAAGAAAAGCAAAAAAGAGGATGTCATTAATTAGAGAAAACACAGTTTAATAAAGCGTTAAAAGCAAAGCCCTAATATAGCTCCTTGACTAACGGCAGGAACTAATATGAATCGTAGCTACTACGAGACCTATAAAGAGTATCCAGGTTATTTATAACAATGGGCGTTGCGAGAATATAAATTCCCTGAAGTCCTGGGGAAGTTTTGCAGTTTTTTAGTTAGTATTGTTATTAATTAGAACAAGTGGGAAGACGACACAGACCGGGAAGGAGGACAGACCAAAAAAAAAAAACAGCCTCCCAGCGTGGTTGCAGACAGATTTCTTCTTCCTCTATTTTTCACTCTTAGTTTTCTGTAGTTTCAGTGTAACCACTAAGGAGTCTGGGGCTGCGAGGATGCAGGAGGAGAATAATAACAATGGTGGTGTATTCAAGGAGGAGCACCTGGTGGGCTTGGCGGGGCTCAAGAGGGGGAAGGGCTTCGTGGAAATGACGTGCGGCTGCACCAGCGCCAAATACGGGGACGCCGTGGCCCGCCTCCGAATCACGGAAGAGGGCGTTTTCGAGATCGTGGGGTGCGAGTGCTCCCCTGGTGGTTGCTGCGACGAGGGCACCATGAAACCTCCCGCTTTCGAGAAGCACGCCGGAAACCGCTCAAAGAAGTGGAAGAACAACATCTGGGTGCTCCGCAACAGCAAGAAGCTGCCCCTCTGCAAGACGGAGCTGCTGAGCTACTATAACAGCGGGGGCCGCGGCGGCGGTCGGAAATCCAAGGTCGTCCACAGGGATGAGTTTGTGCGGTGCGCGGCCTGCGGGAAGGAGCGCCGCTTCAAGCGGCGCAACAGGGAGGAGTGCCGCCTCTACCACACCGCCGCTAACGATCCCAATTGGGTCTGCTCTGACTTTCCCTATGAGACAATTGGGTGCGAATTGGAGGAGGAAAGGGCCGCCAGCCGAAAGGCCTACAGGGGCTGCAGTAAGGCGCCTGGCTGCGGCTGTGAGGGCTGCTCTTTCTGCGTCTGTTTCGGCTGCAATGTCTGTCTCTTCAGCGACTGCAACTGCCGCTCTTGCGTTGATTTTTATTCCTTCAATCACTGACGGAATTTCCATTTTCCGCCTCCATTTTGATTGAGAAAATTCGGCTCTGTACTTTTGGGGGTAGATCTATTATTCCTTCCGATGGTGCTGTCTTTTCTCTGAACACGATTCCGTCGTTTCTAATGCGTGTGTCGTTGGCATTTTCTTTTCTTTACCCGCTGTCTGTCAAATTCTTAATGTATTTCCTTTTACAGAAAGAATTTAATTTTTAGGAGTTTTTCAATGGATTAATCATATGATGAAATGAAATCTGTGTACTTGCTAAGCGTGGGAAGATAATTTTCGTTAATGATGATTATTTTGTACGAGTCGCAGTCTAAGTATTTTAATCAGGATGGTAATTGAAATTAGTTAGTCATCCTTCAACCTTTGAAACATTCGTACGCAGCTCACCAGATTTGAACGCGAGTATGTCTGTAATTACTGCGCTTTCTGATGATCTGTGCCGGGTAAAGTTTTAAAATACATATTTTAAAAATACTTTCAAAGTCAGGAACGAAAGATTATTCGAGTTTTTATCATTTTCGTAAATGATTTTTCTACTACCACTTGATGGTTGTTTGGTTGTTCGGCACTACACGAAATCGAACTCGGGACCAACTTGTTTTTACAACAGAAAATTCTGTCTACGATATGAAAGCATGTGTTTCGTCGGTTAATACCGACTTTTTGAGTGCTGTTTGGTATCAAACCTCATGCGACCGAATAACATTTGAATTTATCAAATTAATAGAGATGGTTTGCCATCTACCTACTGCGTGGAATTTACATTTCAGCAGTTCGACTCTCCATTTAATTTATATATTGTTTTACTTTAGCGATTAAATTTTAAATTAAAATTAATTAAGGTTGATTAATGTAAATCACAATGATAATTGAGATAGATGAAGGTTTATTTGAGTTTAATTTTAATTTTGATTGTTGTGTAGTGAGAGAATATGTAAATCACAATTTGAAATTAGATTTGGGATCAAATATCTAAGATGGTTCAAATATGAGATTATGGGTCTTAAGACAAGATTGTGCCTACGATATAGTCTAGGTGGCATGATTTTGTCAAATGCTAATTTTGTCATTCAAAACCTAAAAAAAGGTTCACGTTGATGTATATGTGTATTTGGAAAACAAAGTTACGCTAAGAAGCATCTTTAGGAGCTTGTTATGTATAGTAGGAAGTATGAAACTTTCTTGATGGGAATGTGACATGCCAGTAATCAACAATTCTATGTGATAATAAAAATGAATTAGGATGATGTTCTTAAATATAGAGCCCTCGACACACAACTTGAGACCTTTTACCACCTTTTAGAAGGGACCCACATTAAAAACATAATCATGTCTACTACAATCATGAATTAAAAGCATCCACATAGTGTGGTGTAAAATTTAATGCTAAAAAAACTAACGATAAAACATATAAAAATAAGGTCAATTCAAGAATTGCATTATAACTTGTTCACACCACACCAACACACTAATATGTGGTCATTCATGACAATGTAATACACACACAACCATCTACATGAGTATAAGAAAAAAGTAAAAAATTACAATTAGAGAGATGATATCATCTCATTCTACCAAAGATGACTTGCATGATAATGTGATCCAACCAAACACATGATCAACTAATTAAAGAACAACCATCAATAATTTATTTTACCCCTTCAAACATATTAAATAAAAAAAATTCTATAAAAAATAATTATATTGGTCTATCATATTCATATAGATTCATTTACCCATTACTTATTTTTAAAATATAAACATACACAATATAATTCCTAATCATACTACTTTACTTAAACATCCACTTCATATTACCTTAGAAAACCATTAGAATATTTAGGTAGTATATATAAATCCTAATCATATTATTTTACTTAAACATCTACTTCCAAGAACCTTACAAAATCATTGGAATATTTAGGTAATAATGAACAAATTCTTTTATCTTATTTGAACAAGGGTACAATAAAGATAATTTAATAGTTGATTTTCACATTTATAAATTCATTTTCATAAAACCTTAGAATATCATTAGAATATTTAAGTAATAATGAATATGATTTTATTTTATTTGCAAGGCACAAGAAATATACTTAATTCAATGGTTGATTTTTACATTTTTACATTTATTTTTAAATATAAATAATGTTACTAAATGCAAGGAATAAAAAATATGCATATCTTATGACATAGTCGAGATCGGAGGGCCTTGTTAGGCTGTCCAATCACACAGCCAAAGCAGACCACACACACATAGATTGACACAACACAAGTCAACAACTCTCTTTTATTCATTTACTTGAAATATATTTTGAATACATATAGAAGTTCAATTACAGAGCCCTTTTATAGAGATCAAATTCTCTGTTCAAAATAGTATTTTCCCAATTCTTCATGCATCCTTTGTGAATGCTACTCTCCTTGCCACCTCCTCTACTACTTCCCTATCTCTCGCTATCTCTATATACTGTATTCCTTCTCCATGTTGGCCTGGTCGTTCTTCTTCCCTGTTGTTGTACCACCATGCAGTTATCTTGCTATCAGTAGTTTCCAATAGTTGACCAATGAACATGTATTCCACAACAACAATGTGGAATACAGCGAATATCAGTTTTCCAAGTGTTGTCATCCACCATCGTTAATTGTCACATGAATCATACCACTCACGCTACCGAGTCCACCATTGCCCTATTGGTGAGACCCCAACCACCTCCCATCGATACAAAGAAGCCCTGACGATAGATATGCATACCGCCAAACTCAAAGATGTATCGGTCTATTGGGGAGACTTTGACTTGACTCTCAGTGATACATAAGCGTCCCATCAATGTTCAACTTACACTCTATCCATCATCCTATCGGAGCATCGATGAGACATCCTAGTAGGTCTTATTGATGAAAATCACTCCCGTCGATATTTCGGCTTGTCCATGTCATCACTCATACTCTGATCAGCCTATCACCAATCATCACGTCATTGAATTCATGTCGGTCATTTCCCATTCGGTCCCACCATGGTCATCTTCCTTGTTGTCGTTCTATCGTTGGGACCTCAATACATCTCTTACTAATCAACCACGTCTCGTCGATCATCGTTTGTCGGCCCGTTGGAGGGACTTCCTCCAATGCCACACCAAAACACCCCCAGTCACATTGATATCGCACCATCCCTGAGACAACGATTGATGTCTCATCGATGAACCTATTTTGCTGCTTCCCAATCGGGCCATCAATGGGACATAGAGCATGGTCCTGTCGAAATCCAGGTCTTACATCAATGAACTTCATTTGCTGCCAGACAAAGGGGATGGAGCATGATGCTCCTGCATCAGAATCCCCAAGTGATTAAAATCATGTGCTTTTGCAAATAGCGTCCACAATGTCATCCTCCAACTTTGATTTCTTTTTCCTCACTTTTCAGTTGTTTAGCCTCCTCGATTCTGCACTGCCATACTTACACTGTTGCCTTTGAAGTTTCACTATTTGAATTTGTCGGCTTCTCTCCTTCTGTGTATACTTCCTCCTCCAATTATCTTTATTATCTCCAAATCCCTAATTTGTACTGTTGAATGCTGGAAAAGCATATTCATCAATTTTATCCTCTTCAACTTTTCTTCTTGCCATACCAACCTGCTGACTTTTCTCGAGCTGCACCTCAACCCTAAACATCTCTTCACTCACCAGTAGGTCCTCCAAAGGACTCTCTATTGCTGCAAAATTTTTTCTGTCCTCCCTTTTCATGTTGTCAACAAGACATGTCTCAATTGCAATTGCCAACTTTTTTCATTTAAGCCTTCAAAAAGACTTATCTCCACTGCAAACTCCTCTCTTGCTTTTCCTTCCTTATCCTCTTGTATGAGGGTTTATTCTTCAATGCCATTGATGTGACATCCTGCTACAATCTCTTTATTTCCTGCAAACACAACATTACCAAAAGGGTTATAAAAATCACGAGCCTCAGAAGACTCTTCACCAACACCATCTTCTCTTGGTGCAACATATTTCTTTTGCTTCATCAACTTTTCACCTTCAACATCCAAATAACTTTGGATTATCCTCATCTCTTCTTTCCATAGCCTTTCATCTTTATCTTCCTCAATCCCATCATCAAACCTAGGACCATTTGTGTTCACATCTTCTACATTTGTGTGGACTTCCCCGACATTTTCTTCCTCCCATGCCCCTTCCATCAGAGGGTTTCCAAACCTTTTCATTCTCAACTGTCAACAATTCATTGATTCTCTCCATTTCTTCTATCAACAAGATGACATCCTTTTCTTCACCAATTTGCTCATCAAATTTAGGATTCCTCATATCCATTAGCACATCTTCATGTCCTGCAACATCACAACCCTTTGTTGCTACATGCTTCACCATTCATACTTTATCTTTCACATTGTTGGACAGTCATCCCTTTGCTGTTGCTTCTTTCCCAAGCTTTATTTTTTGCCTCCAATCATCCTCATACTTAGGTACCTTGCCACGTACCTCTATTGCAATCGATTTCCTTTTCCAAAATGGTACTATATAACCATGATCCACTAATTTACTTTTATCCTTAACATTCCTATTTTTTCTTGCATAATCAAAATCAAAAGTTGTATTCACCTTGCCTTTGTTTTGTTGGCTCGTATTCCTTTCCATCTTCAAGGTCTTGTTCTCCTTGTTCCGTAGACCTACATTCATATAATTATAAAATAAACCAAGAGACTAGGTTGTTTCATCGAGTGTCTCCTCTTTGGACACTTTCTCTTCCTTTCTCATTTCCTCTTCCAGTGCACCTTGCTGCACTTCCTTCACATCTTTCTTTTTGAACCCCTCTTCAAGGGCATCCAGTCTTGCTTCTATTTTTTTCAATTCTTCAATGAGCTTCTTTTCGCTCAATTTTTCCCAATACTCTTCCCAAAATGGGATTATAATTGGTCTCCTCATGACCCATCTTGTCCTCTTACCCGAAGACATCTTCAAGAATTCACAAGTTCCTATGCAGTTACAAGTCTGCCTTGTAATAATTTCTCTCTTAGGGTAACAACCCTCTGCAATTACAGGTCCTTCGTGCAACAAATATATTTAGGGTTCAAGTCCTTTGTAGTTACTGGTCTCTTCTCACCTATAACAAACTCCTCTAGACCTCAAATCCTCTACAACTATCCTCTACCCAACAAAGATTCTAGAAGATGCTTCCTCTACCCACCTTCTCTTAGTGGAGGAAATCTACACCTTCTACCTAGCTTTGTCTCTACTAGAGGATAACAATTATAGACCTTCTCATGGATACAACAAACATTATTTCCACAACTCTTCACCCGCAAGTCTTCTGGATTCAACCCACACTCACAGGTCTTGTTGCAATTGCCTCACGTTTGATGCTCTATTACAGACTCAGGACAACTTGCTCTGATACCACTTGATGCAGTCGAGACCTGAGGGCCTTGTCAAGCTGTCCAATCACACAGCCAAAACATACCACACACATAGAGATTGACACAACACAGGTCAACAACTCTCTTTTATTCATTTATTTGAAATATATTCTGAATACATACAAAAGTTCAATTACAGAGCCCTTTTACAAAGATCAAATTCTCTATTCAAAACAGTCTTTTCCCAATTCTTCACACATTCTCTGTGAATGCTACTCTCCTTACCACCTCCTCTACTACTTCCCTATCTCTCGCTATCTCTATATATTGTATTCCTTCTCCATGTCGGCTTGGTCGTTCTTCTTCCCTATTGCCATTGTACCACCATGCAGTTACCTTGCTATCAGTAGTTTCCAATTGTTGACCAATGAACATGTATTCCATAACAATGATGTGGAATACACTGAATATCAGTTTTCCAGGTGTCACCATTCATTATCGTTAATTATCACACAGATCGTATCGCTCATGCTACCGAGTCCACCATCGCCCTATTAGTGAGACCCCAATCACTTCCCACCAATACAAAGAAGCCCTCCCTATAGATATTCATACTTCCAAACTAAAAGAGGTATCAGTCTATCAGGGAGACTTTGACTTGACTCTCGCTGATACACTTGAGCGTCCTATTGATGTTCACCTTACACTTTATCCATTGTTCCATCAGAGCATCAATGAGACATCCTAGTAGGTCTTGTTGATGAAAATAACTCCCACCGACCTTTTGACTTGTCCACGTCATCACTCATACTGTGATCACCCTATCACCAATCGTCACATCATTGAATTCCTATCAGTCACTTCCTAGTCGGTCCCACCATGGTCATCTTCCTTGTTGTTGTCGTATCATTGGGACCTCAATACATCTCCTACCGATCAACTATGTCTCATCGATCATCGTTTGTTGGCTCGTCGGAGGTACTTCCTCCAATGTCACACCGAAACACCCTAGTCACGCTGATATTGCCCTGTTGCTAAGACAACAACTGATGTCTCATTGATACTACACACTCTCGCCAATGAACCTGTTCTACTACTTCCCCATCAGGCCATCAATGAGACACTGAGCATGGTCTCGCTGAAATCCAGGTCTTATGCCAATGAAATTCATTTGATGTCTAATAAAGGGGATGAAGCATGATGCTCCTGCATCATCTTATTAACAAAATATACAATTCCTATTTATTTTTAAGTGAAAATAGATTAAAATTTAAAATATATTACTAAATGCACAAGTCTTTATTTAAGATATTAAATTATTAAAAAATATTAGGTAAGGGTAAAAGTACAAACCCAGGTGTCACTTTTTTAAAATAATCGATCAACACAAACAAAAATTCTCAACTTCGACCACATAAAAATGCTCTTTATGTTTTGAATTTCAAAATGATGTAAACTAATGAAATGTAGAACTCTTGATGAAGTTTATTCTTGTAAATTTTTTTTTTTAAATTATTTTCATATATATATTTTTTATAAATTTAAGAGTAGATTTTGAATTGTTGAAAATTTCCAGAAAAAGTGATGTCGAGTTTTTTTTATTAAGAGGGGTAAATGCTTTTGACCTAGAGCTATGAACCGATGAGGTCACAAGTGGGGGACCTCATCCCCAATATAAATTATCAACAATTACACCCCAATGGGTTTGAACCTTGATGGAAAGAATAATAACACAACTTAACTGGATCACATCGTGCCACTATTGGCAAAAAAGTGACGTTGAGTTGATGTAAAAAAAAATAGAAAATATTTTTATTTTCCCCTAATTTTTTCCCAAATATATAACTTCAGTATCTAGTGCATGGAAAAAAATAAAAAATTTAATGTATATTATAGTAACATGCTAAAGTCAAATGTATCAAAACTCGAAAGTTTTCGTTTGATGTCAACTATTGTCTAAACTTTTTTATTATTTTCTATAGTGTAGGAAATTGTATACCTTTACAATTTCACACTATGTTTGGGTCCCTTAATTGATTGGATTTAATTAAGGTCCTAATTTTCCAAATTATGAATTCCAAAGCCCTACTTTGCTCATTTTATGAAAGGGAAATGTGTATTTAATTAATACAATTAATATTTTAATCACCCCGAAATGAATGTGTCCTAGACTTTTGGGCCAGGACCCATTCGCCCAAGGGAAAAAAGGTCCTCCTCAAGTCCTAGGCCTCAAATTTTAATGTGTTGGCAGTATTTTAATGATTCAAATTTCATATGCAATTGTCGGCTTTTGGAATCTAGTTTTTGGGAAATTAGATAAACACCTATAAATACATAGTCTTTTTATTAATTCAAATCTAAGACATGTTATCAACAAACAAGAGGTGAACTTTATGAGAGAAAATATTATTGTTAAGAGCATTCAAGAGCAGGTTTTTTAGTCATTTATTGTTCATGTCATCTTGTGAAGGCTAATATGAATTGTGTATCATGAAGCATCCAAGCATTCAAGTATCCAACAAATCAAGCAAAACAAGATTTGATTCCTTGGAGTGATGTGTTTGACAATAGTCCTCTAAGGGAAGCCATTAAAGGTTTGGTGAGTTGTAGCAAGAAAGTCTTCATTCATTAATCCTTTCATTTATCAATTGTCATTATCTTTTTATCAAGGTTTAATTACCAAAAATGGGGTTTGACTAAGGCAAACCCCCATTCAAAACAAATAATTTTTCCTCTCTTTGTATGTGAAGATTATAGGTTGAAGAACTAAAAGGATCTCAAAGAGAAGTTTTGAAACATTGCATAAGTTATCACCATTGTTATCAAGCCACATAAACTCAATTGCAAGTTTTATTTTCGACTTTCCAAGAGTGGGACCTATGTCAAACTGAAACTAAGATCCAACATCAGAGGACTTTCAAAGCTTTTTCTGGACACCCTAACTAGGACCCATTTACTCTAGGGTGAACCTATCGTTCAACAATGCCCATAACCAAATTTTTATGCTAGGTACATGTGTCCAGAACCTTCTCAAATCTGCCTATAAACTATCAATATGATTTTTGTAGCTTCAAGATCTTGAATTTTATCATCTAGGTCATATTTTTCATCAGGTTTAGTTGCATCAAATCATTTCCATTTAGTTCCAAATCCTATTGTCCTAAGAAACCTAGAGATTCAAGTGATATTGGCTCACCTTAGGGTTGAAAGTCAATCTCTACACTTTGCAATCTCTTAGTTTCAATCAAATATTGGGAAGAGGGGAATCATTAATTCCCTAGTTCTTTGTATGAAGGACCTAGAACACCCCATTTTGGGATCCACCCATTTTCCCATAGTTTCATTTTGGTGAACCCAGCATTGTGCATCATCTTTTCCAATTTGGAGATAATTGAAACCCTATATCTAGGTTTTGCATTGCATTTAGGGTTACAATTTGCATGTTTGCATCATTCAAATTCATAAAAATCCAAAAATATTGCATACATTCTGCATAGTAGATTGCATAAAAGTGTGTTTCAGTCATTTAGATCAAAATTACATAAAAAATTGCATTCAAAAAGGTTATCATTCTATTCATACATTGTCACAAAATTGCATTTACATTTCATATCAATTTTTGGAAATTCTATTACTGAAGAATCTATTTGTAGTTAGGAACAACGAGTTTAAATATCAAATTAAACATTCAATTTAATTAATTTCTCAGAGCCTTGCCCAAGTACACATTCTCCCTAGGGCGAACTTGTCCTTGTATAGATAATTTTCTAGAATTATGCACATTTATTAGTGTTTTTTTGCTTTACTTTCCTATACCTACAAATCTCTATTTCAATTTCAAAAATTATTTTTTTTTGTAATTATTTGTATCTAGTACAATTAGTGAGAAAATTTGCATTGTTTAAAATCAAAATTAGCATTTCAAAATAATCATTTTTAGGTCCTTGCATTTAAAATTAGTCAATTGTCATTTTGAAAGCTAAAAATTGCATTAACAATTCATTATCACATTTGTTCACACTCGCATTTGTCCTTTAAAATTTTCACCATGGATATGTGTTTTGGTCAAATGTGGATGACTTTTAAATCTTTGGTTGATGTTTCAAATTGTATGTTTGGTGATGATCCTAATGCAATTGACAACATTCATGAATCTTCACCTCCTAATGAATATTCTCGTGAGGTGTATATCTTAGGAAAAGGTGAAGATAACATGCAAGAATTCATACAAGACTCCTTACGTAACCTTGAGAATAATGCATCCTTTTATCCCTCCATGCAACAATCAACACTACCTATCATCCCATCACTTGATATGTTCAACCTTTTGCATCCTAAAGTTGAATCACAAAGCAAGCCTCAACCATCAATTAGAATGATGATAACATTGATACTATTTGATCCTATACCCATCGAGTTAATGATACACTCATCAACTTAGAAGAGAGCTATGGTCAAGGCTTTAGAATCTTAAATAAACAAGGATGTGACATAAAAAATGAGCATGAAATCCATCAATTGTTAGAAGAACAACCATTAGAAAACACCAAGGGATTAGGATATCAAGATCCTCCCCCTCCACATCAACCAATTTCCCAATCAAGTAAGAAACCTAAGCCCTATAAACTCAAGAAGTTAGCATTCTTACATACTATAACCAAAATCAAATGTAAAATGGACAAACTTGTCCATCTAGGATTGATTATATTACCACCTATTCGAGAAAACAAAAAAGGAAAAAGTACAAACATGTCTTATTGTGCATATCATAGAAGTCTTGGGCATCTTATTGATGAGCGTCATGCTTTATAGAAGTTGATAGAAGAAAATGATATTATCCATATAATTAGATAGCATGCACACATTTTTCTCCTTGCCATGTGATAGTTGTAGAATCATAGAATAATTACTATTACATGTATTGTACTCTATGTAAGTCATTCTTTTCAATTTTCAAGGAGCACCTTCTTAGGTCACTTAACTCGACTCATCCTTGTCCTACATTTGGGGGGCAAGGGGTTAAGTAGCCTTGTCCTAGTTTTGTAATTTTTGTTGCCCCATTGGCTAGTTATCTGTCTTCTATATATGATGAACCAGATTAGGATGCGAACGGCTTACTTTAGGTTGGCTTGCATGTGTCATACTAGCTTTTTTATTTCTATGTTATTTGTGATTGTATGTGCATAATGTGATCCCTCATATTGTGCTTCTTGGCATGTCTTTATGTTTGTGATCTTTCTTTGGATGACCCTTGTTACTTTGTTGGTGCAAGGATACAAAGGAAGCGAATCTATTGTGGCATTATTCTATTTGTATCTACATTCTTCTATTTGTTGTAACCTTTGTCTTGTTTTTTCCTTTTGGGAATGATGCAAAGTGTTGAGACATTTAGGTCTCCTCCATATTGACCTAAAAGACTTATTTGTCCTCTATCTCTCTATGTGTCATTCCTTTTTGTTCGTTGTTCCACAAGGTATTTGGGGAATGATGATGGTTCCAAGCTCTATTATATCATTGTAGCAAAGACATATGTTGACCCTGAATCCATGGATCCCTTATGTGTTATCTTTGGATTTCATGTGGGGGAAACCTCCTTTTCATGAAACAAATTCATTTGGAAACAAATGTTTGGTATAGGGCTTTCCAAATAAGCTCCCATAGCCCTTTTATCAATCAACATATATCATTTCTACTTTAAAGTAATTGCTCATAGTATGGTGTTTAGCAATTCCTTTAAAGTGGGGGCATACATTGGCATTATTACATTGATTCTTGCTTCACTTTTTTCACAGATGTTGAACTTAGTATAGCATTGGCATAAAATCTTGATCATGTTGTGGCACCTCATCAAAATTATAAAGGAGTATAACTTTTAGTATGGTTGATGTATTGAAGGCCTATAGACTTGGTGTGACTTTTCCATCTACCACCTTATTATGAGTTCATACCTTGTAGACCTAGTGTGTGTTTATCATCTATCCTTGTGGGCTCACCTAGTGTATACCAAACTGCACTAGCCCTTGTGAGCGTATTTTCATGGCCACCTAGCATAACACAACTTGCTTGCTAGTGGAGCCACGTGAGTGTATTTGAGGGATGTGGCATAATGCAACTTGCTAGTTAATCCCTTTTGCATTAGTTTTAACATTGTGTGCTTGTGTATCTTGTCTTGTTGCACGTATCTTACACATCATGTGTGTCCCTTTGTCCTTATGTTGGGTTTCCATGGGATATTTGATCTTGGGGCCTTGATCATCCTCCTTGATCTTTTCCATCCTATATTTCTAATATTTATACACTTGGACCCCTCTTGACACATATTTATCTACTTTAGTGTGAGGTTGAGTGTAAGCTCATACTCCCACTAAAGTGGGGGCTAAATGTAGTGTAGGAAATTGTATACTTGTACAATTTCACACTATATTTGGGTCCCTTAATTTATTGGACTTAATTAAGCTCCTAATTTTCCAAATTATGCATTCCAAAGCCCTATTTTGCTCATTTTCTGAAAGGGAAACCTATATTTAATTAATGCAATTAATATTTTAATCACCTCGAAATGAATTTCTCCTAGATTTTTGGGATAGGACCCATTCACCAAAGGGATAATGGGTCCTCCTTAAGTCCTAGGCCCCAAATTTTAATATATTTTTGGTGGTATTTTAATGATTCAAATTTCATATGCAATTGTTAGCTTTTGGAATCTAATTTTTGGGAAATTTGCTAAACACCTATAAATACATATTCTTTTTATCAATTCAAATCTAAGAAACATTATCAAAAAGCAAGAGGTGAGCTTTATGAGAGAAAATATTATTGTCAAGAGCATTCAAGAGAAGGATTTTCAATCATTTATTGTAGCATTCAAGATCCTATCATCATGTTCAAGCTTATGTGTGTTCATGTCATCTTGTGAAGGCTAATATACATTGTTGATCCTAAAGCATCTAATCATTCAAGTATCCAACAAATCAGGAAAAACAAGATCTGCTTCCTTGGAGTGATGTGTTTGACTCCAATCCTTTAAGGGAAGCCATTAAAGGTTTGGTGAGTTGTAGCAAGCAAGTGTTCATTCATCATTCCTTCCATTTATCAATTGTCATTATCTTTCTATCAAGGTTTGATTACCAAACATGGGGTTTGACTAAGGAAAACTTCCATTCAAATAAACAATTTCCCCTCTCTTTGTATGTTCAAATTATAGGTTGAAGAAGGATTGAAAGGATCTTAAAGAGCAATTTTAAAACATTGCATAAGTTGTCACCATTATTGTCAAGCCACAAAAACTCAATTACAAATTTTATTTTCAAATTTCCAAGAGTGGGACCTATGCCAAACTGAAACTAAGATCCAACATCAAAGGATTGTTAGAGATTTTTCTAGACACCCTAACTAGGACCCATTTTCCCTAGGGAAAACCTATCCTTTAACAGTGCCCAAAACCAAATTTTTATGCTAGGTACATGTGTCCAGGCCCTTCTCAAATATGCCTGCAAACTATCAATTTAATTTTTGTAGCTTCCTGATCTTGAATTTTATCATCTAGGTCATATTGTTCATTAGGTTTAGTTGCATCAAATCATTTCCATTTAGTTACAAATCCTATTGTCCTAAGAAACCTAGAGATTCAAGTGAGATTGGCTCACCTTATGGTTGAAAGTTAATCTCTACACTTTGCAATCTCTTAGTTTCAATGAAATCTTGGGAAGAGGGGAATCATTAGTTCTTTAGTTCTTTGTATGAAGGACCTAAGACACCCCATTTTGAGATCTACCCCTTTTCCCACCATTTAATTTTCAAAAAACAAATTATACCCTTTTGGAGAGGATTCTCTCCTCTAGTGCACCATATATTTTTCAATTTTTTTAATATGAATTAATATTTTCTTAATTTTTGTCAACCTCATTTTTTTAATTTTAGTAACCTACTTGCATTATTTAAACTAAAAATATATATTAAAAATAATCAAAATATCAAACAAATTATATATTTGGATTCTTGACTCCAAGATCTACAAAAGGGTATTTTTAGTTTTTTGAAAAAATAATTCTAGCTAAAAAATATCATGTTCAAGTGGAAAGTTTCAAAACCTTATTAAAAAAGATGAGGTGGCTACCAACAAGGATGCTACATAAATAGTTTTAGGTGAAATGGTTTTGATCAAAACTCTTTAAACCAAAACCCTTTAGATCAAAACCCTTTCAATCAAAAAATACATTTAAATTGAGTCAGATTTTAAATTGACAAAGGGAAAAAAATTGGTTTGTTGTTTTAGGAAAAAGGGTTTCACCCAAAACTTTATGTGCCATGTATAAGCCACATAGTTTCGGGCCAAATTGTTTTGCCCAAAATTGTTTAGGGAAAAACTGTTTCACCCAAAATTATTTAGGGCGAGACTGTTTCACCCAAAAATGTTTAGGGAAAAATGATTATACTTTAAACCATTTAGTTGGCTAAAAGTGTGACATAGGTTTGAAATTTTACCTGTAAGTGATAGGAGTGAATTTCATTATTCAAGTAATAATAATACAATATTTAAACTATTTATTATTAGAACTACAAGGATTTATTCATACCTTACATAGAGTGTTCACCCTTTTGTAATTTAACTATGCCCTACAAACCATTAACTACTAAAAAAATTCATCATTCCTAATAGCAATCCTATGAAAAAAGCTACATAGATTCCTAACTACCATTTAAAATGGACGGTTTTACTTGTTGAACTAAATTATCATGAAATTTAACCATATATATTTTCAACATGATAAACATAAGTAAAACTTCCAACTAAATATTTTATAATAATATTTAAGATTCAATTCTAATTTAGGATAAATACTTAATGCATTGCATAAATTTTTGTCTAGAAACACTTAAGTTTTATTCATAGGCTCATTCATTCCATTATTCACCCTATACTAATATGTAATAAAAACTCAATGCAACGATTATGAAAAATAATTTAAAATATCCATTTTGATATAAACTTACAAGTAATTAAAAAAAGCTTACAACCACCATTCTCTTACTTGAAGAATTAAAAACCCATCCTTTTAATATAATTGACATACATATTGATGAAATGATCATAATAATATAAAATTATATTCTCTTTGAATTGAAGGGATCTCCAATTCCCATGTATTCTAAAGGTTTAATGCTTAAAAGAAAATGAGGTAGGATACCACCCAACCAATGCAATTCTATTTGAAAATTATCTCACCTTGTTAAAGGGAGAGCAAGCATCGATATACAAACATAATACTCAACCAGACATTTGGGTTGTAATAAAAATCACAACAAACAAATTAGGGTTTTTCACATGATTAGAATATGAAATAATATAAAATTATAAAAGGGATACTCACTAGATGTCAAAGAAAAAAGTGTGTGGCACTAAAGGGACCCACACCCACATAATATTCCTTATTGAGTTCCTTGATGGAAATTCTATGTTCAATAGCACATCCTTCATGAGAATAAATTTGAAGGCCCTATTATATTATATTAAGTGCACATGAAGGAAACAATAAAATATCATTATAACAACTTATTCCTCTTATTCCCAAATTCATATGGACATCAAGGAAAATGATTCAAACACTTTGTCTACTACACTTATGAAAATACTACATGTTAATGAAGTTACAACCTATGGATAAATTCTTAACAAGGTTAAACACTTTTTATAGTCCTCAAGGATATTTCATCTATGAAAATAATAAATGTAGAGAGTAAAATACATGATGTTTCAACATACAAGAAAGGTTATTACATTTCATTATAAAACCTACAATAACCTATAATATATTCACACAACACATCTCCTTTAATGGATGTCACAACTTTCCCTTTCAATAAGAATGAACAAATATACAATAAAGCCATTGTATTCTTTCTACATTCAAATATAGAACCATTCACATCAAGAAAAAGAGTAAAGCAAGAAGAAACAAATGAATCAAATAGATCTAACCTCTATCTAATTCTCAAGACCTCATGAAGTTGTAGTAGAATGATATCCTTACTCTTTCCAAGCTCTCAATCATTTGAAATATCATACCCTCTTGTTCTCCTTGACACTTCTTTCCTCAAGATCCTCTAATTCCAATCCCAAAATGGAATAACAAAACCAAAAACATGCAAATCCTCTTCTTAACACCCCCTTATATAAAAATAAACCTTATTCAAGTTGGTATATACTTATCTAAAAATAATGAGGATAAGTGCAAAAAGATGGGGGGCCAAAAAGGGGGCTTAAGTGGCCACTTTTTTTTTTGAAATCAGGAAATACTGACCTTCGACGTGAAATTGAGGATAGTTGCACTCAAAATTTTGAGATGCACCAAAAACAAAGATTGTAGTGCTTTGAGTCTACTTTCTAAACTGCTATTTTTTTAAAAATGGTAGAGATTAAGGGGTTCAAAAGAGGGGGCCACAAAAATTGGTGTTGTTTTTGTCAAAAAAACATAACATAGCAACTTTTGTGGCTCCCTCAAAAGGTTAAATTTTTTTTAGTATTTTTAAAATCACTTTGGTGAGAAATTAGCTAACAATATGTAGTTTATGACCATTTTTTCTGATAATTTTTAATGAATATTTGATTTTTTTACTAATTTTCAAGTTGGACACTTCCTAAAAAAATAGAATTTTGGTCATGCTACCCCTATAAATTTTGAAAACTAATTGAAAATATTTTTTTTAATATGTGTAGAATGGAGTCTAGTTTCTAAAAATGTAATTTATTTGAAATTTTGATGAACGGTTAATTTATAACAAAAAAAACACCAAACACTGGTTTTTAACAAAAAACAAATACACAAACAAAAAAAATTATAGATCAAAGGCTTAACATTGTTAAAATGTGAAAAAAATTACATCTTTAGATAGGTAAGAGAGAGCTTAACATTACCCAAGTGTTTGATTTGTTTAACCTTGAAACACGTGCAAACCTAATGCTTAGCATGAACACGATTATGTGAAATATTGTAGAATTTGCAAAAACATGCCTTTGGACATTGGGAAGGCACTCCAAGCCTTTGGATTGGTATTCCAAAGGAAATACCAAGCCCAAGGCTTGGAAATTCCCAAAGCAAGAAATAATGCAAGTGCGTTATAACGCGCTTGCATTATTTCTTAGTTTTGACATGTTTTTACATTTGTTCCCAAGACATGTCTAGCAAGACATAACACAAGCACATTATAATGCACTCGCGTTATGTCTTTCTTTGTGTTAAATGCTAGTATATTGAATATATGTATATATATTTGTATATTTATATGTATGTATGCTTGTATGAAATGTATGTATGTATGCATGCATGCTTGTATGTATGTATGTATGTATGTATGTATCAATGTATGTATGTATGTTTTCTTGTATGTATGCATGTATGCATGTATGTATGCATGTATGCATTTGTGTATGTATGTATGCCTCTATGTATGTATGTCTTTAGAGGGAGGGTGAATTTTAAGAGAGAGAGAGGTAGAGAGGTAGTGAGAGAGAGACCTAAGAGAGGGAGAGGGGGTGGAAGGGAGAGACCTTAGAGAGAGGGAGTGGGAGAGAAGAGGTTAGAGTGAGAGGGACTTAGCTACATAGGGTTGGAGAGAGAGAGAGAGAGAGAGAGAGAGAGAGAGAGAGAGTGTTGGAGGGAGTTATGTAGGTAGGGTGCTAGAGGGAGAGAATTGAGAAGTAGGGAGAGAGGGAGTATGAGAGAGAGGGAGTGGAAGGGAGAGAGAGAGGGGGGAGGGAGTGAGAGAGAGAGTGGTAGGGATTGATTGAGTGAGAGGTATGTAGAAAGAGTTAGAGGGTAGATAGAGATAATTAGAGAGGTTAGGAGAGAGGGAGGGAGAGAGAGGTGAAATGGATAGATAGAGAGAGGGATAGGGTTTGAGGGTATAGGGTTGAGGGTTGAGGGATTAGGGTTGAGGTTCCAATGTATAGGGTAGAGTGTTTAATGTATAGGGTAGAGGGTTGAAGGTTTAAGCATTTAAGGGTTGAGGGGTTAAGGGGTTAAGGGTTGAGGGTTTAAGGGTTTAAGAGTTGAGGGATGAGGTTTAGGAGTTTAAGGAGTTTAGGGTTGAGGATTAGGGCTAAGGGTTGAGGGTATAGGGTATAGGGTTGAGTATATAGGTTTTAGAGTATATGGTTGAGGATCTAATGTATAGGGTAGATGGTTGAGAATTGAGGGTTTAGGGTTTAATGTATATTGTAGAGGGTAGAGGGTAGAGGGTTTGAGGGTTTAAGGGTTGAGGGATTAGGGTTTAAGGATTGAGGGTTGAGGGATTAAGGGTTGACAGTTGAGGGTTTAGGGATTGACAGTTGAGGGATTAAGTGTTGAGGGTTTAGCGTTTAAGGTTTGAGGGATTAGGGTTGAGGGATTAAGGGTTGAGGGTTAAGGGTTTAGAGTAGAGAGTTTTAGGGTTGAGGGTATAGGGTTGAGTGATAGGGTTGAGGGTTTAGGGTATAGGGTTGAGGGTAGAGGGTAGAGAGTTTAAGGGTTTAAGAGTTGAGGGTATACGATTGAAGGATTAGGGTAGAGAGGGAGGGATGATGGATGGAGGGAGATATGGAGGAGAAGTGAGATAGAGAGAAGGAAAGAAGAGGAGGGAAGGATAGAGAGAGATGAGGGTTGAGGATCCAATGTATAGGGTAGAGGGTTGAGAATTGAGGGTATGGAATTGAGGACCTATAGGGTTGATGGTTTAGGGTTTAAGGGTATAGGGTTGAGGGTTTAGTGTATAGGTTTGAGGGTATATGGTTGAGGGATTAGGGTTGAGGGTCCAATGTATAGGGTATAGGGTATAGGGGTTTGAGGGATTAAGGGTTGAGTGTTGAGAATGAGGGCTTATGGTTTAATGTATATGGTAGAGGGTTTGAGGGTTTAAGGGTTGAGGGTTGAGGGATTAGGGTTGATGAATTAAGGGTTGAGGGTTGATGGATTAAAGGAATATTTTAAGAAGGGTTTAAGGAGTTGAGAGTTTAGGGTGGTATAGGGTTGAGGGTAGAGTATTGGGTTGAGGGTAGAGGTTTTAAGGTTTTAGGGTTTTAGGGTTGAGGTTGAGGTAGAGGATTGAGGTATAGGGTTGAGGGATTAGGGTTGAGGGTCCAATGTATAGGGTAGAGGGTATAGGGGTTGAGGGTTTAGGGTTTAAGGGTTAGGGATTAGGGTTGAGGGATTAAGGGTTGAGGGTTTAGGGTTTAAGGTTTAAGGGTTGAGGGTTTAGGGATTAGGGTTGAGGGAGTAAGGGTTTAGGGATTATGGGTTGAGGTTTTAGGGTAGAGGGTTTAAGGGTTGAGGGATTAGGTTTGAGGGATTAGGGTTTAGGGTATATGGTTGAGGGTTGAAGGTTTAAGGGTTTAAGGGTTGAGGGCTTAGGTTTGAGGTATTAGGGTTGATGGTTTAGGGTATTGGATAGAGGGTTTAGGGTTTAAGGGTTGAGGATTGAGAATATAAGGGTTTAAGAGTTGAGGGTATAGGGTTGAGGTATTAGGGTAGAGATTTTAAAGGTTTAGTGAGGGAGAGAAGTGAGATAGATAGATGGAGAGAGGGATAGGGGTTGAGGATTAGGGTTGAGGTTCCAATGTATAGGGTAGAGGGTTCAATGTATAGGGTAGAAGTTTGAGGGTTTATACATTTAAGGGTTGAGGGGGGGGTTAAGGTTTTAGGGTTTAAGGGTTTAAGAGTTGAGGGATGAGGTTTAGGATTGATGGATTAGGGTTGAGGGTTGAGGCTATGGGGTTGAGTATATAGGTTTTAGGGTATATGGTTGAGGATCCAATGTATAGGGTAGATGGTTGAGAATTGAGGGTTTAGGGTTTAATGTATAGTGTAGAGGGTAGAGGGTTGATTGTTTAAGGGCTTAAGGGTTGAGGGATTAGGGTTTAAGGGTTGAGGGTTGAGGGATTAAGGGTTGATAGTTTAGGGTTTAGGGATTGATGGTTGAGGGTATAGGGTTGAGGGACTAGGGTTGAGAGGGAAGGATGGAAGGAGGGAAAGATGGAGGGAGAAGTGAGATAGAGAGGAGGAGAGAAGAGGTGGGAAGGATAAAGAGAGATAAGGGTTGAGGATCCAATGTATAGGGTAGAGGGTATAGGGGTTGAGGGTTGAGGGATTAAGGTTGAGGGTAAAGGGTTGAGGGTTGAAGGTAGAGGGTAGAAAGTTTAAGGGTTTAGGGTTTAAGGGTAGAGGGTTGAGGGTTGAGGATTGAGGGTAGAGGGTAGAGGGTATTGGGTTAAGGGTAGAGGGTAGAGGTTTTAGGGTTTAAGGGTTGAAGGTTTAAGGTAGAGGGTATAGGGGTTGAGGGTTTAGGGTTTAAGGGTTGAGGGTTGAGGGATTAGTGTTGAGGGTAGAGGGTATTGTTGGGATATGGTGTTGTACACCATTACATAAAATTATTTATTATAATGTAATTAAATAATTATTTAGTTGTGATGCACCTTGGTGGTGTGGATAATCCCACTAGGTAATTATTTGGGGACCCACTTGATGTTGTATTGTAACATTGTATTATTATTTATTTGTGTGGGAGACATATGATAATAATTTAATATTGGGGAAATATTAAATAAAGTGATGTCTTAGTACCCAATATTAAATAAGGGGTTAGTGGTTTTGTATTCACATGGTTTTATGGTACATGGTTTCACCTTACCACTAGTTGTATTATGTGTGAGATTATGTGTATAAAAAAAACACGTGTAGTGGTTTAGGTTGGTTGAGTGGTTTGGTTGTCATTATTGAGTCTTCTTAAGGAGTGCATTTGTGAAGCATTGCATGGGATGTGTGGATTCATGCTTGGACACATGTGAATGCATTGGAGGGCTTTATGCTTTAGAGGTATTCATTGTAACTCTTGTATTGGTTTATTGCTAAATAATATGGAATATAGATGCTTTTGGAGGCTAGGTTTTTCCCTCTTGAGGGTTTTTCTAGGGTATATCTTGTGTTATCTTGTGGCTTGTTTATTTGATCTATACATTTTGGTTACTTGTATGCATGTTTATCTCTCATACGTTATGTAGGAAATTAATTAAGATCATGGGTTAAATGCAATATTTCCTAACAAGTGGTATCAGATCTTTCATGGGAAGAATTTTTGTTATAACCGTAGTTTGAGATTTTTTTGCAAAGTTGAAGCCATGAACATGCATTTAGGGTTTGAGGCATTAAAATATATGGAACACATGCTGTAGGTGTTTGTATGCAAATTTGGGCTTTTGGGTTGTCAAGATTTGTTGGGATTATTGCAAATCCGAAGTTTTCCAAATTTGGGTGAAAGAGGGTTTCTTGGTTTAAGTTTTCATTTAAGGGTTTTGTAGGGAAAATTTAATAGATGACCTCTTGAGACAAAATGGACCTCATGGTTGGATTCATGTTGGCTGAGAGATGAATTTTGACATAAAATTTTACCTATTTTGGAAAAGTTGAAAAAATGCAAAATTATTTTAATTGTGGCCCAGTTTGGCCATGTGTAGAAAAATATTATTAAAAAAAAAAACATGGTTTATTAAAAATCCGCAAAAAAAATATTTTGTCGTTGGGCTTGAAAAAAATTATATAAAAACCATACAAAAATAAAAAATGAAATTTATTAGAAAAATCATTTGAAAAAAAAATTAAATTAAAAATCAACTATATATATATATATAAAAGAGGCAAGTGGGGGGCGGCGGGAGTAGGGTCCGCAGATCAGCCCACCCAATGGACCTACAGTGACAAAACTACTTGGTACCATCACTGTCGGTTTGCCAATAATGGGTACTAGCAACCTCAGCCGGTAGTCTTGGCTGACGACGCCCTAAATTTTTTTATTTTTTCTTAAAAATATTTTAATTCCACCATTTGAAACTTGATGCTGGATTTCAAATTTGTAAAAGCCATAATATATATCTGTTCGGGTTAGATGTGGAAGGGGAGCCAAAGTTTTTTTTTTAAATGAAAAATTAAATTAGATTTAAGTGCTAGGTCAGGTCCGCCATGTGGGTGGGGATTTTTTTAAATTTGGAGAATTAAGTTGAATTTAATACAATTTTGACATCCGCCACCCACCCACCACCAACGCCCCACCCAACAGCCACTAGGAGGACAAAATATAATAGTTTTTTTCAAATGCATGTAACTTTCACCCACGATGTTGGATTTTCGACTTCTTATAGTTGTTGGAAAGCTAGTTCTGAGTAGTACATAGGATTTTTCCATTTTTCCATGTTTTTGGAGCCTTAAGTCAGATATTCTTGTTTACACAATTTTGGTCATAACTTTTGCATACGAAATTGGATTTTCAATTTTGAAGAGGCATTGGAGAGCATTTGCAGTGTACTACACAGTGGTTCAAAGTGTTTATCAATTTATGGTGCAAATTGATCTTGGTACTTGTTTGATCACTTGTAGGTGCCTAAGATTGAACATGTGATTGTGTGAGTTGTAAGATGGTTTTCTTGAGTTCCAAGCTTAGAATAGTGACTGCCAACACCTCTAGACTATTAACCACACCTAAAAAAGAGAAAACAATGAAAGCATGAGAAAATAAGAACATGAAATCAAAACATTCCCCATGCTTGAATCTTGAATCACTTCCCTTGCTCTCTTATTTCTCCTTTTTGCAATCTCTTCCCTTAGATTTTTTGCTTCACATGTGCAAATGCCTGCAAAATGGTAAGTAGAAAGTTGGAGACAATTAGCTGTTAAGTTGAAAATGGGAGAGGAGGGTTGCGTTTATAGACAACCATTCAAATGGACGGTCTAGATTAATCCTCTAGAAGGATTCCAAGATCGACGGATGAGGATGCATGAGAGGGAGGTTATGAAATGGATGGCCAAGATCAAGCCTCCAGAAAGATGCCAAGATCAATGGTCCATAATTGATGCACCAAGAATATGCCATTCTTGGAAGAATTATGATAGGTATTGACGCCAACGACTATGACACCTGGCGGCTATGACATCAATGAAGGCTATGACAGGGGTTAATGACAAGGAATCTTTGAATAGAGGAGGTGCATAAATAATTTATTTTTAATTATTTATTCAAAAATGGAGGAAAAGGACAACTGGCAAATAAATAATTTATTCAAATAATTTATTTGGAGAAAAAATGAAAATTAGTCATGGATAATTAATTTGAATTATTTATTCAAAAGAGACGAATGACACATAATTAAATAATTTTGACCATTATTTAATTATAGAAGAATAAAAGGTAAAATAATTATTATTATTATCTAACTATAGATGAAAGAGAAATAATTAAATAAATAATGATTTATTTAATTATTGAAGAAAGGGTTCTATTAGCAATGCAATTAAATAATTTTAATTGATCAGGATAGAATAGAGATGAGAAGGTGAATTAATTAAATAATTAAAAACTTATTTAATTAATAGAGGAATATGATCAAACATAATTGAATAATTAAAATTATTGAATTATCGAAGGACGACAACCAAGAAAAATGACACTCGAAGACTTAGGACATTTTTCCAGTGTCTACATTTTCCCCCTTTTTGACATAATGCAGTTCATCACGTTGTGTCAAAGAAATTCAGCCAGGAGATGCTCTAGGATGCCCTAGTGATAGCTGGGTATAGGTATGCCCCCTTAGGAAAACTGGACAAATTTTCAAAGATTTTCAAAAATTTGGAAAATTGTCCCAATAAGACAAAAGGATGGCTAGGACCTTGATGGTGAAGACAAAATTAAGGATCAAGGTCAAAAATAGGGTCAAAAATTTGAGGCCAAGGGTGTGAAAAGGTGCGACTAGAAGACGAGGCAGGTCAAGAACCCTAAGTTTGGACCTATAAATGCCAATTTGAATTTGAAAAAGGGTCATTTTCACATTCCATATTTAGAAATCTTGAGAGCTCAGAGTGAGTAGGTAGCAAAAATGTCCCCAGTTCCAAAGGCTTCCCACCGTGCGTATCGGATCTGCACACACCGTCGTCTTGAGGGAGTGCCCACTCCGATATTTACTACAAACCCATGTTTTAATTTTTCGTTTTACGTGCATTTAGTGTAGGAAATAATTTAGTAGAAAATTGTGTCGCATGACATGTGACACATTTGTCATCGTGTTTGACGCATTCGATAAACAATTTTCTACAATCATCTTGGTGTGACACAAGTGCATTAGGGTAGGGGTAGAAATGTTTGTGGTGCAGTGCATAAAATTGTGCAACGCAAATGATTTTCTGAGTCGCATATGCGATCGAGAAAGACGCAAGTGACTGAGTACGATGCATGTGTGGGTCCAAGTGACACATATATTAGGCATGTGATGCATTTGCAGTTACAAGCCAGTTATAATTTATGTGACGCATTGGATAAAAATTGTGACATAATTTCCTGATTAAGGATTTTCCCTAGACTAGGAAAGTTTGACTTGGTCAATTTAGATTCAATAGGTCAAATGAAGGTTTCAAATTGACATTATTGGCTGCTTGATGACTTTAGGTGTGTCTTCCTCCCATTTACACATGAGAGTCTAGGCCAAATGTGTTCTGACTATGGGACCAGTTAGGTGATGATAAGAAGGGTGTGTTACTAAGCTAGGATTATTTTATGTGACCTATATACCCACTATTAGGGAAAATAGGAGCATGTTGATAGTGTTAGCAGAGTGGTGGTACTCGGAGATGAGCAACTTCCATTTGCCTACAGGGGAGGCGACAGTCACCCTAGAGGATGTGTATAGGATCCTGAGGTTACCCATTTGTGGCAAGCGTGTATGATACAATCCGGCTTGAGGACTACAAGCATTGCATGAGTAGTATGAGACTGAGGATGATGTTGAGCTCGATATCAAGGGATATGAGATCCGGTGGGAGATCCTGGCAGAGACATATGACTAGTTTGATTGTGTTTCGTGTGCGCTAATAGCATGTGTGATGATTCTTGATCGCAGGGACCGTGATTTCCCAGTTGGTTGGGGAGAGATGTTAGGGTCAATGGTTCGACATAGGACAGTCTATGCATGGGGGCCATGTCTATTGCCTATGCTATATTTCCAATTGCATCATATTGTGTATAGAGAGGGGCAGAGCTTGAGTTGTGGTGTGACCTTGTTGATAGTTTGGGCCTGGGAGCACATAGTTGTGTTTCGGCCACCAGTGGTTCGTCAAGCAGTGGTCATTGCACCATATGCTTATCTATATCAAGGTGCATTAATGTAGACACATGTGGGGGATTTGGGCTATTGGAGGCATGACATTGACACACTAGTGAGATTCATATGGAGACCATACAGGACTTGCCCATTGTGGATAGATGAGGATGACCACTTACCTTGGTGCAAACAACCTAGATATATTATTGGGAAGATAGTACAAAGTCAACACATCATTGATATGTATCTCCTAGAGAGGGTGTAAAGACAGTTTGGGGAGAGATAGGGAGTTCCTATGGGTAGAGCAAAGTATGGGAGGTCCTCCTGCGAGGTGCATCCGTGGGGTCCACATATTGTTGTTACTACAACTAAGTAGGAGATCGATGCTATGTAGGCATTAGATTGGGAGTGGTGAGGAGGGGATGCAGGTGCAGGTATGACACCAGATTATGATGACCGGTGGTGGATTCATAGACCCATTCCACTCACAGATCCACAACAACCAGCACCAATAGAGCACAGAGTTAGGGGTATGAGAAGCCAACGGGGAAGTAGAGGTGGGAGGGGTAGAGGAGACAGAGGATGGGGGGATGGAGGAGGATGAGGAGATGATGGGGGTGACAGAGGAGGAGGATGAAGGGGAGGTGATAGACAGCTAAGGAGGAGCGATAGAAGGCGATAGGAGGGTAGGAAACTACTACCCATCCAAGAGGAGGTAGAGATGGAGGAGGATCATCTAGAGGTCAGGGTCACAACAGAGGTATTGGTACAGGTTGAGGAGCAACATGCAAAGGTTCCTATAGTGGAGATTTCCCAACCAAAGGGTATGGAGGTCAAGGGAGGTGGTGATGGAGGACAGGGAGAGCAGGAAGGAGAGGAGGAGGTGGATATTGGTGAGACAGAGTGGATTCTCCATGAGAGGATCATCATGGGAGAGGAGGAGATGCCACAAGAGGTGGGAACTGGAGAGGGGGAGGTATCAACAGAGTAAAGGATAGCCACTTTATAGGTTCAGGTGTAGGCCCTTGAGGTATAGTTGAGGATAGTGACTGCGGAGAGGGATGACCTTAAATTTGAGAGGGATGCATTCTAGGCAGAGAGAGACCTGGCAGTGATCAGTCGACAGCAGACCGACCAGTAGATGATCGAGTTCACAGCTACATGTAGCAGGTTAGTGGTCGAGGTTGCCTGAGAGTATGCTAAAGCAAGTAGGGCCATTCAATATTACAGGGACCTATATGAGAGAGTGGTACCTCTAGATAGGAGGGAGCCCACATTTTTTGAGATAGATAGTGGCTCACAGGGCAGAGGGCACAATGGGACGGACACCTGGTGGACATAGAGTAGGTCCCAGGGTGAGACATCAAATGCCAGGTGAGTTGGTCCATATGATAGGCCTCCTACTACAGAGCATAGGGCTAGAGATGCACCACACAAAGAAGATCCCCCAGGGACATGTGATCAGGTTAGTTTAGGGTAGAGCCGATTGTTGTTTATGTATTAGACACTGATATTTTATTATTGAGCCTATGAGCTCCACTTTCAATAGACACATCTTGACATTGTTCTATGAAAAATTATTTTTTGAGTGATATAATATATATGATTTTGGTGGTAGTGGATGATATGCATTATGATGTGTTTATACATTTATGATGACATACTATGTGATGGATGCTTATGCTATGATTATGGTGTTTGTTGATGCATTCTATATGATGATGCGATGGTTTTGATATGCTTTATGATTATGTTCTTATGACTATGTTATAAATGTTTACAATTTTATGATATGCAATATGGATTACTTAATGTTTATGACATGTAGTGTGATATGATGATGATCTATATGATTATGTTATGAGTTTAGTGAAATATAATGATGTAATGCATTTATGGTTATGGATGTTCTTATTATGCTATGTATGAATGATGGAAATGACCTAACGCATTTTGATATGGATTGCATTAATGTAATGTAATGTTTGCATGATGTTTGATTGAAAATATGTAATGTGAATGCAAAATGTGATGGTTAATGTGATATGTGATAGTAGGATATCGTGTATATGATATGTAATGTAAAATGCAATGCAATATGTGATGTGAAGAATTGTAATGTAAAATGCAGTGTTATATGAAGTGTAATGGAAATGGATTGTAATGAAACATGTTATGGAATGTAATTTACTATGTGATATGGGATGTAATGTGATGAAAAAATGTAATGCAAATGATGATGATGAGGTATGAATTCCTTATGAATGCAGTTTGTGTTTTTGTATTTTCTTATGCAAATATGTGTGACCTAATATGAAAATGATGTCTATGATGATGGTGCTTTCTATGATGTAATCTAGCATGATTATGGACGCAAAATGTTTTTGTATGTCACAAGACTTTGTCAAGATGCAAACTGAAGAAATGTTAGTGTGAAGAAGATGGAAGAGATGGATGTTAACATGGAAAAGATAAAGGGGATGGAGATGGAAAGTTAGACTAGGAATGATAAGGGATCCAACTTTCATGCTTAAATTTTTATATTTATCATCATTGGGCACCCAAAAATGTCACAAATGGTCCACAAATACCATGGTATGACATAAACCAAGGTGTGCAAGGTGAAATTTGGGTGAGACAAGCAGTCAAAAAGACAAGGAATGCCTCAGGTCATACTAGGGACCCAATTGTTCCAGTCTTTTTTCCAAGACAAACCACAGACAATAAACAAAGAAAAAAGGCCATGATCTATCATCGTCCCTCTAAATCTGTTGATAGGAAATCCTTGAGGAGACTAGTAACATGATGCAAAACTAATTGAAAAGATAAGACAAATCCAGATCAACAAAGTGTTTGCTAGAGAGATAGTGTTTTCCAATAAGAGTGATAAGATGGTTTGATATGATTGATTTGATCGAGATGACCGAGTTTGATTGATAAATTGACAAGGATTGATTGATAAGTTGACAAAGGTTGAAAAGTTGATTTGATCGATAGTACCTAGTTTTAGGAAGGACACATCTTGAGCAAGGCATGTTTCCAAATTGATTTGATTGAAAAGATTGATAGGGTTGACAAGGTCTGATTGATAATGATTGTGCCTGATCTCAGAAAAGCCACATCCTGATTAAGGCAAGATTGATTGACAAGGTTGACAAGATAGTTTGATTGTTTGAAAAATATTGATTGATATGACCAAGGGATGTGACGATACCTTATTTCATGAAAGACATATCATGTTTAAGGAAAGCACATCTAGTAAAGTTGACCAAGTGATAAGTGTTGATAAGGCACCTAGCTGCAAGAAAGACATGTCCTGCTTAAGGTGAGTGAAAAAGTTGACAAATATCATTTCCAGTAAGGACACATCCTGATAAAAGATAAGAAATAGGACCAAATGAGACAAATGTCGTAATTCCCCATTCCGATTGAATTATTGATGAAAGATTTTGTTGGTTATGTTTGTTTATTGATTAGTGATTTGGTTTAAATGATAATTGTTTTCGAACCAAGGACACGACCAGACCTAACAAACCCTAAAGGAAATGACACTAATTGTCCAATTAAATAAATTGATTAATTTATTTAATTAATTGGTCTTATCTCCTAAATTAAATAATTAAATTTAATTATTTAATTGCTAATTAATATTCTTCCCATTTTAAATAAATAAAATTATTTAAAATGTCATGTCAATCCTAACTGTCAGTCCTTTTTGATAAATAATCTGAAAAAGATTATTTATCATCTTTCAAAATCCATAATTTGAATTATTTTAATTCAAATTAGTAATTAATCTTCTAAAAATAAAGCAATCGGGCAGATTCTTGATTTTTCAAATCTTATCTTCAGTCCAAATCTTATCTCTTTGATTTTTTGAATCTTGCAAATCAGGCAATCTTATCTTCTTGATTTTTCAAAAATCTTTATTTTCTAATTAATTGTCTCATTTATTTTCCACCGTCGATCCGATTTTATTCTGACCGTTCGATTAAGGATTTTGCCCTAACCCTAATTAGGGATTCTTAGGTGTAATCTGGATCGTTCATTTCATTGATTTATCTCGTCCATCCGTTCGAAATGGCCTTTTCTATAAAATACCATTTCCTTCTCATTTTCAGACATCTTGACATTCTTACATAATTACTATAGGCATTTACTTGGCTTCACATTTCATTGTCATAGGCAATTGTAGTATTTCATTATTGGCATTAGGTTTTAGGCATTTGATTAATATTGACATTTGCTTTAGACATAGACATAGGCATTGGCAAGAGTCATAGGCACATCAAATTCTTCAAATCTTGTTGTAGGGCTTAGGCATTTTAGATTGCTCAAGAAGATGAATCTGAGGGCAACACACTTCCAGCAAGCAAGAAGGTATTATGAAAGGGAATCATGGAGGTATTGATGATCAGGTATACTTGTTCTTTTATTTACTTTTTTTGTGTTTCGTAAAATCTTTGGGTTTCGATTATTATTCATTTATTTATTGCTAACTTCTCCTAATCCTTAGAAAACCCTTGATTACATTGGTGAACCTGACATTTTGTAGAAAAATTTGTGTGTTCTTGTTTGTTTTCACTGTTTTGCAGGTTACAGCCAAGACGTCATACGAAATCCCGTCACCTTCATTCGAGCACAGAGAAATGGGCGAATAAAATATTTTCAAACTTTTTCTGGGTTTTGTAGATCTCGGTCTTGACTTTCCATAACATTAAACGGTTTTAAATTTTGTTAATATTTGTCAAAGTTATGGCTGTTTTAGTGATCGCTATTTTTTTTAATTTCATTTTTAAACCCACGTTTTTCTTTTGTCTATAACTTTCCTTTTGTGCAGAATTGTGGAAAATATTTTCCGGGTTTTGAAGATTAGATTTTCAGCTTTCCATGGATATCTACCACTTAAAATTTTGTTAAGTTTGGAGGAAGTTATCACTATTTCAAGTCTGCTATTTTCATTTAAGTTTTTTATTTTTTATTTTTGTTACTAATCTTTTCTGGTAGCGTGTGGCGATCCCTATTCGTGTGTCGAAGACCATTGCATAAGAGACTACTAATATTCATTGTTTTCAGATTCGCATGTCAAAGAAGAAATAAATAAACTTTGTGCTTATTTTTCTTAGATTAGCAAACATTTGATTTTGGTGCTTATAAAACGAACTCATGTCTTCTATGCTTGATTGTGGTTGCGGGATGGTAGGTGAGTATGCTCTCACTTGGTGAAAACCTTGTGATCAGAAAACCAGACCCATCTTTATTTGTTAATTACCCTTCACGATTCGATATATCGGAGTATCCTCTCCCCTTACGCATTCGTGCGATCCTGGGTGTAAGAGAAACGGTTACTGACTCTAGAACTTGGGCCTGTTCTGGTGGGAAAAAGTACTCACCCCAGGACAACTCAGACCGGTAGCACCCTGACACCGAGGGAATTCCAGCCGGTATATAAAAGTGGGTTCTTGGGGAAAGCCCAAGAATCACGAGCGTGGTTCCGACGAGATGGATCCGAAAGGGGACTCTCGCCGCATGGATCTAGCCCCACGAACGAAATGCCCAAATTAAAAACCTCTTGTCTTAGTGTCCAACCGTTCTATTAGCCGTTTCTTGGTATAGTGCAGGGTACAGTATCATGCCCGAAGACACTCACTACTGATCCCCTTGAGTAGAGATAGCAATTCTTGGGATGTCACTACCCAAAGAATCTGAATTTGGTGTGCTCGAATGACGTTAATGAGCCGTGGAGGGGAGCCAATGCCACCAAAATTCTAAGCTATTCGCTCTCGAGAAGGAAAGGTGTTTATCACCAATCCGGGGTATATCGATGGGCTATACCAAGTATACAAACCCTTGGCCTATTGACCTTTTTAGGATTGTGCTTATTTCATGTGTGATTGGTTACACCAAAACATTGTGCTTGTCAAGTGTTTTCTAGATTTTCAAACAATATACACAACATTCACAAATTTGGACAAAAACAGTTGACCTTGGACAACTCAGACTTTTCAACAAGACATTAGAAAACAATCTCAGTCCTCATTTTGAACTTAGACTTTGCATTGGCCTTGACAACCTTGTCATCATGCATTAATCATTTTCTTAGGAAAACGTCATCATTATCTTGCATTGTCATCATTTATTCTAAAAATACAAAAAAATTAGTGGCATAACTTGTCATCTTAGTCTTCATTGTCCTTTGGCATTAGTCATTTTCTTTAGACAACATTGTCATATTGCATCCCTTATTGTCAAAAATCCACAAACATAGTCTTGCATTGTCATCCTTTATCCAAAAAAATCTAAAAAACATAGGCTAGTGTCATCCTTGTATTTAGTTGTCATTCTCATCATTCTCATTTGAGAAAATCCCTTTTACAGTTGAGACTAGGCTTCAAAGACAACAACGACAAATGGCAAACTTTGGACAAGATTCTTATCCCAACATTGACAATAACACTTACGACATGAACAAACATTGGACTTTTTCTGACCCATTTCACAACATGAACATGCAATCTTCCATGAACATGCCATCTTCATCACAAAACATTTTTGAGCCATTCATAGAAAGAGACCAAAATGGACGAGTATATTTCAAAGACATAGAAGCTGCAAAGCAAAATCCTGATATATTCTCCTTTGTAAAAAAATTAATCTTACGTGACCCTCAAAGGTCTCTAGCCATGCTTTTGGATGAAGGGGCTAAGTTACCACAAGGCTTTGACATAAATACTTTGCCACCATCCGTCTACCCTCACCATCAACAGTCACTTGACATGAATCCTACTAATAATTCACAACAAACGTCTACTTATCACCCTTATCCTAACCTTGATAAGGGAAGCCAACTGCCCAATAGTCCATTCCAAACCTCCACATCATATTCTGACCCTTCACTTATCAATCCCGTCCAAGTCTACATGCCTTATCAACCATCTACCAACACATGTCACGTCCCCACATCATACCATATCGATTCGGCCCAAGTCTCCACGTCCCATTTTAGTCAACCTTACTCCAATCCAGTCCAAGTCCCTATATCATTACCAACTAATATAGTCAAAGTCCCCATGTCACATCATATGCCATCACATCCTACTCCAGTCCAAGACTCCATGTCATATCTGGTCCAAGTCTCCATGTCATACCCTAGTCCTTCACATACTAGTCCAATGCAAGTACCCATGTCATATCCTAGTCCTTCACATACTAGTCCCGTCCAAGTCCCCATGTCCTATCCTAGTCTTTCATCCATTAATCATTTTCAAGTCATCCCCTCACAAGCTACATCTAGTCATGAAAATTTTGTCATTGCTCAAAGTCAAATCCCATTGTCTAAACTTGAGGATACATGTCAAAATGAAAGCCCAAAGCATGACCTTATAATGTCACCCTCATGTCAAGAACAAGGTAGTTCATCCCATGACCCAATCTTTCAGCCCATCCATGAAGTCCTTCAAGAAAATCATGATATCCAAAACACACCTATCCATGACAACCCCATCTTTGAACAAGACCCTACCATTGACCAAGAAGTCCAAATCCATGACAACCCCATCCTTGACCAGGACCCTACCATTGACCAAGAAATCCAAAACGATCCACTCCTTGACCTTTATGCCATTCATGATCAAACACTTTCCAATCCTATACAGGCCTCGACTATTGACAATTTCCAAAATGAGACACTTGCCTCCATTACACACATAGATGATATTCCTCAAGCACAAGAGTATTCCAATATAGACATATTTGAAAATGATCAAGCTATAGCTGAATTTACTGGACTCTATGACACTAAACATAATGATGGATTTGACATTGCTTTGGAAGCACAAACAATATCATCTGAACCTGACATGTCACATGATCAGACCAAAGATATCAGTCAGGAATATGTCCAACAAGACAATGAAGCTAAGACACTTTATCACTTAGGGTCATCTATCTTTGTCAGAGCAGACTTTCTTGCAGACGAAAATATTACAAGTGACAGTATCCACATACCTAATGATGGGTTAGCATCTTGCTTTCAAAACAACAAATACCTCATCGCAAATAGAATCTGTCAAAGCATGCAATATCAAGGTAAAGGAATAGGCATATATGAGCAAGGCACTCTAGAACCAATACAACTCCAGGAAAATTACAGACATCAAGGTCTTGGTTATTCCTCAGACAACAAATCAAACGATGCCAGTGGTACCTCCTCGATATTGGGGGCAATTTTGTCAGATACAAACGTCAAAATGGAATCCATGAGAAATCCTTGTCATAAGATTGTTGCCAACACCCCCTCCACCCACACCATGAATCATCATTCCATCATAAATAAACCTTCCTTTTGGAACCAACAAAAACAAAAGTCTTACAAGACAAAAGATCAAAATCAAATGTCAAAGGCCATTGAATCAAACAAAATGACAAGTGGAAAAATGAAATTAAAATGGATCCCAAAGAAAGATGGATCAAACAAAGAAAATATGTCAAAAGAAAAAGTCAATCACAATGTGGAGCCACAATACAAGAGGACTCCCACATATAACACATGTCCACCTCCTTCAAAATGGTCATCAATCAAGGCATATAAAAGTGTTGGTTCCAAACACCATCCCTCCAAAATTCGTCATCCACCATCCCAAGTTTGGAAAATAAAAAGTGATTCGTCCAAATGTCCAAATAACCTTTCCACATCTACCATCATCTATCATAATCCTACATCTCATCTAAAGTCCAAAAATCCTACATCACAAATCCGTCACATCATGGCAGCAACTCTTTACCACAAGGACTCTCATGGCACTCTATTGCGATGTGTGTATTTTGATAAGGCCAACTCGAGTATCAGAAAGGATCACAATGACATCGATCAGTTGTATACAAGTGCTACGATCCTGACAAGACAACCCCTTCAGCAAGGTCATTATTGGCATATCATGGCACCAGTCTCTACCTCGGCACCGTCAGTGGATTCAGAACAGTCAGTGGTTATCTAAAACATCCAGGCTATCCACAAAATCAGAAATACAAAAAAAATCAAAATTAAAACTTGTCACCGGTGAAAACACGGCAAACAGTCTTGGTGACACCAAAAATCAAAAGTCAAGAAAATAGTAAAGAGAAAAATTTTATCCAATGGTGAAAACGGCAAACAGTTTTAGATAAGTACCATGATGAAAACTGGCAAACAGGTGTCAAAATAAATCATCGTCTATGTGGACTCTTACACTTGGGGGCAAGTCGTCTCATTTCCATGCCTTCCTCATGACATTGACATCCATCTAAGCCCTATCATTTCCATCCATTTTTCCACCTACCTTGGTCTTGACATAAAACTGGCACACATAAATCATGCTTTGGGAAAATTCTTGACATGTCTATCCTTGGGCTATACATGATTCATGAAACATCATGTCATTGACTGTCATAGTCTTATTGTCCTTATATGACATAGTCCTTGAAAATCATATGACAATTCCATTAGTCTCATGTCTCCTGTCTTTTACCAAGGCCACCTCTTATCCTTTCATGCCTGTCACCTATCTTGGCTTTCCCTTGTCAAATGGTCTAAGGATAATCATCATCTTATCTAGTCCTAACCAAGTCATTCCAAATGCAACGAGTCTAATCCATACAAGCACATTATCCAAAATTTTACTTGACTGCATTCCTGGCCCAGCTGTAGACCTTGATACTTTTATCACATTATCGTCATCGTCCTCAAGTTGTTTCGGGATGCGTCCTTCCCATGTCAAACAACGTTGTCATCACATGTCAATTGGTATTCAGCTTGACTAGGGGCACAATCATGTTTGTCCTTGGATTCTCATGTGTAGGCATCAGTCATATGCATTTGTCATGATCCTCTTAAACATCAAAATCCAAAAAAATCATAAAATGAAAAAAGACAAAAAAATTATAAAATGTCCTGAAAAAAGACAAAAAAATTATAAAATGTCCTGAACAAAGACCTAAAAGTCATAAAACGTCCTGAAGAAAACCAAAAAAAATCATTAAACCACTCGAGGAACACGAACACACTGTCATTTCTAGTCAAATTCAATCATGTCAAATCAGTCTTCGTCATCTATCGAACTATGTTGTCTCTGCGCATTTGTTACGTAGGCAAGGCCATCAGTCGATGAGTCCCCGAGACATTAGGTCAGTCCTTTTAGGGTTGTCCAAATAAAATCATGGCATTTGTCACAATCATCTCATCGGCATATAGTCAAACATAAGTCAAACTTGGTCAAAAATAAGTCAAATCATTATAAGCAGGTCAAACTATCAAAATTCAGTTAGTCTGCAGATGAGTCCTTCTGAACGATAACCTCTGTCATTTACGCTTAGGATGTGTCCTTCCTAGGCGTCGTCATCGTCATTCGACATTTTGAGTGATCCTCTTGACACCTAAAGATCACTCTTCGTGACATCAGTATTCTTCAGATGTGTCCTTCTGAAGAACCAACTCTGTCATTTATGCCTTAGGATGTGTCCTTCCTAGGCATCGTCATTATTCTGAGGGACCCCTAATGACCATTAGGGATCGAATCCTCTCGACATCGGCATTATTCAGGATGTGTCCTTCCTGAATTCACCAAGTCTCGGCATTTTCCAAGATCAATCAAAACTTTAAACATTTTTGACATCTCGACATCATCGAACATGGCATCTTGACATCAGAACAATGGATATCCAGACGCACTTGGCAAACACTTGACAAATTGTCTTTTTGATCTTTTATCATGTTATTAGTTTTTCAGCGAGATCCCACTAAGCAGGATTTAGAGAAGCAGCGACGTATCATGTCAATTGACACGCATGACTACTAGTTTCTCAACGAGGTCCTGATTTTGGGATTTTAAAAAATGACATATCATGGTAAGGACTCTTTCTTTTTGTATTTTGACAATCATGCTACTAGTTTCTCAAGGATGTCCTGTAAATAGGATTTAGAGAAGCAGCGACGTTTCATAATCTGTCCTTGTCTTTTTCTGCTTGTGGTTGATTATGACAACAAGACTGGGGCAATCACACTCATAGTAGGAGTCATGATCATCCTTGTCTATGACTGTTTGTCTTATGTGATGGTACAACCTTGCACACCTTGATCTATGTCATATCATGGTGTTTCTTGGCCATCACAACAATCTGCCCAATGACAGTTAAGAGCAATAAATATTAAAGTCCTATGGCAATGTTTTGAAGGATTTGGTCTAGGAACTAACATGCATCTTCTTTAGTCTTGCCATCTTCTCTGTCTCATCTCATATAGGCATTGCATCCATATTATCATCCATATCTTTTGCACTAACATTTATTTGTCTCTTCATATTCTAGTCTTCTCATCCATTTCGAGAGCACACCCATGTTCTTGAACCTGTCTGTCCTCTCGAGGGGGCATACCACAACCCTCCTCATCATTCTTCCTCATCTTATTTTGCATTGGGGCATTTTTTGACTTATTTTCTTTGTCACAATGCGACAAGCAACATTATGACAAAGAGGGAAAAAATGTAGACACCTAAAAATGACCTAGGCCTGCAAGCTTCATTTTTACCACTTTCATTCTAGCATAATTATAACATTTAATTATGTCCTTGGTCCACATTCGACTATTGATTAAATAATTCATAATTATTTAATTAATTCATGTCTTGGTTTTCTTCATGATTATTAAATAAATAAATTTCATTTATTTATTAAATACGTCATTAACTGTCTAAGTCTTTTTTTAATTAAATAAATTTCTTAATTTATTTAATTCCCCTTTGTCATTTATTTAATATGTCACTAATTGTCCAATTAAACAAATTGATTAATTTATTTAATTAATTGGTCTTATCTCCTAAATTAAATAATTAAATTTAATTATTTAATTGCTAATTAATATTCTTCCCATTTTAAATAAATAAAATTATTTAAAATGTCATGTCAATCCTAACTGTCAGTCCTTTTTGATAAATAATCTGAAAAAGATTATTTATCATCTCTCAAAATCCATAATTTGAATTATTTTAATTCAAATTAGTAATTAATCTTCTAAAAATCAAGCAATCGGGCAGATTCTTGATTTTTCAAATCTTATCTTCAGTCCAAATCTTATCTCTTTGATTTTTCGAATCTTGCAAATCAGACAATCTTATCTTCTTGATTTTTCAAAAATCTTTATTTTCTAATTAATTGTCTCATTTATTTTCCACCGTCGATCCGATTTTATTCCGACCGTTCGATTAAGGATTTTGCCCTAACCCTAATTAGGGATTCTTAGGTGTAATCTGGATCGTTCATTTCATTGATTTATCTCGTCTGTTCGTTCGAAATGGCCTTTTCTATAAAATACCATTTCCTTCTCATTTTTAGACATCTTGACATTCTTACGTAATTACTATAGGCATTTACTTGGCTTCAAATTTCATTGTCATAGGCAATTGTAGTATTTCATTATTAGCATTAGGTTTTAGGCATTTGATTAATATTGACATTTGCTTTAGACATAGACATAGGCATTGGCAAGAGTCATAGGCACATCAAATCCTTGAAATCTTGTTGTAGGGATTAGGCATTTTAGATTGCTCAAGAAGACGAATCTGAGGGCAACACACTTCCAGCAAGCAAGAAAGTATTACGAAAGAGAATCATGGAGGTATCGATGATCAGGTATACTTGTTCTTTTATTTACTTCTTTTGTGTTTCGTAAAATCTTTGGGTTTCGATTATTATTCATTTGTTTATTGCTAACTTCTCCTAATCCTTAGAAAACCCTTGATTACAATTTTATTTGGACAAACTAAAAGGATTGACCTAATGTCTTGGGGGCCCATTTCTAATTTTTTTGGGATTTTGATGTTTTTTTGATGTTTTTTTTGTTTTTGGGATTTTGATGTTTTTTGATTTTTTTGTATTTTGATGTTTTCTATTTTTTTTGGATTTTGATGTTTTAAAAGGCTAATACCATGTGTTATTTCCCATTAAGACGTGAGTCAAGAAATTTCCCCTAGTTAAGTGTAGGACCAATTTATTGTGCACAAGGGGAAGCAGTGGATGAATGTGAAGGAAGATTAGGATGCTAAATTTCAATGGTTCTTAGGCCATGAGAAGGATGATGAGGCTTTATTATGAATAAGTGTCATGTGTGAATGGATGGGTGGAAAGGGTGAAGGACAAGATGGAGTGACAATAGACAAAGGAGAAGAGACTGACTACACATGGAACCTATTTTCTAGGTTTTCACCATGGTACTTATCCAAAGCGCCACCGAAGTGGTTTTCACTTTTGGATGAATTATTTCTCTTTACTATTTTTTTTGATTTTTTCCATTTTTTTGATTTTCTTTTTTGTTAGTGTAGGTTTTTTAATGTTTTCCTACACATTATTAAGCATACCTTAGGTTATACGAGATGTGGTTTATGTGAGGACACATGGCGTAATCCATCGGTTACATGTGTTGCTCCCACTCACACTTAGGTGGTTGAGTTTCACACCCTCTTTTGGCCTTATATTCCACCTCACAAAACCACTCATTTGTCTCTTTCTGAGTAGGTTATGCCACCTATTTGGCATTTTCCAAGTAGGCATAACTCCCACCTAATTTGGTTATTTGGGAGTTATTACCCCTCTTGGAATTATTTGCCCATATTGTGCTATATAATCAGCACTCACCTCTCCCTCCTATCTAGTCAAGATGAGTTCATATTAACTCAATCAATTCAAAGGAGAGTTGAGGCATATTGTATCATTTAGTGTGTGATAATAACATCATTTTGTTATTGCACTATATTCCTGCATTTTATCTCTTGCTGCTCTCGTGTGGAAGGTTTATCTTGGTTTTGCAGGTGATCCTGGGTGCTCGAGTTCATCAACAACTCTTACATGGTATTAGAGCGTCAGATCTGCAAGCCCCTTCTCAAATTTGAGAGATTTGTGAGTGTTTAATCAATATTGCAGGTTGCAACATGCCTTTGCTTGTCTTAAGTAGGTGATTCTACTTTTTTATGCTGTTTTTTGGTTGTTGGGGTCGTTTTATGTTGCTAAAGACGTTTTTTTTACACTACATCCATATTTTTTGTATATTTTAAAGAAAATCCGCCATCTGGGTTTTGTTCGTAGTAGAAAAAAATCATCTGGGTCATTGATAGTTTCTGCATATAGGTTACATATTTTTTAGAATCTAAATCAGAACATTTCTGCAGATCCCCTCTCCAATTGCATTTTTGATTTTGCAGTCAATCTTTGGAGGGCCATAATTTAGTCATACAAGCTCTTTTTTCAGAGATTTTTTTTTTGATTTGGGGTATAATTTCATAGGCTTTGCAATGGTGTGATCCATTTTTTCTCAAGTGATCTGGATTTTCTAGAAAATCAGTTTTATCAGCAGATCTGAAGGACAGTTCTCATTTTTTTAACTTCAAATTGATGTAACTTTCACATACGACCTCGTATTGAGGTGATTCTTTTTTTGAAAGTGAATATTTTTTCGAGCACTACACATTGGTGCTATTTTGAGGTTCTAATTTTGAGATTTGATTGTACTTTCAGTATTTGGGTCTATTTTATACATTTGTAAAACTCTGGAAAACAACTCTAGCATTGTAAACACACTGATTTATAAAGTGCCAAATTATTTTTTGTTGGGGGGGATTTTTGATTGAGTGAAAAAGGGGGGGTCTCTCTTTGTGTGTGTGTTTTTTGATCTGTTCACTTGTGCTTTTCTTTTCCTTCACACATGGATCATTCTAAGGTTCCTTTGCTAACACCTTATAATTATGCAACATGGAATCAACATGCATGGAATTCCTTAATGCAACTTGGGTATACTCCATATGTTGAAAACAAGGTAGCTGAACCTGAAGATGATAAGGAAAAGATAAAATGGATGCTTGAACATACAAAAGCTCTTGGATGTCTTCGTAGCTTTGTTTCCCTTGATCTTATGTTTCAGATTGAATCTTGTACAAATTCACATGATGCTTGGGAAAATTTAAAATCTTTGTATGGTACAACAGATGAAGTCAAAGGTTATCAGATTGAAAATGAATTGATGAGCCTTGATCCAAAGAACTTTAGCAACATCCAGGATTATATTACTAAGGTCAATGATCTGAGAGCACAATGTAAAGCTTGTGGTATTGATAAAAAGGACATTCAATTAATCTATAATACATTGAATAAACTTGGTCCTGAATTTGCAGCTTTTGTTTCTAGCTTTCATACTCATAGACTGACTATGGGATCTGCATACACTATGCCTTCATTTGCATCTTTTTCTGAGATGTTAATGCATGAACAACAAAATATTCTTTCTATGGGTCTCATAAAGCCATCACATAATCAAGCCTTGTTGGCTAGTCAGCCTAAGGGATAGAAAGAGTTAGGACAATTTGACAAGAAACAAAAGGAATCTAAGAAACATCCACACAGAGATCAAGCACAACACAAATCCTCTACAAGGGAGGACTCATCTACGAAGGAGAAGTCTACTTGTTCATATTGCAAGAGGATTGGACATGAAGAACATTCTTGTTATAAGAAGGATATTGAACAAAAACATCTTCTTAAGAAGAACAACATTGATCTACCTTCTAGAATGTTTGAGTCTACTTCTTCTTCACATTCCAAACAGTCAGGATCTAGTAAGGATAAAGATCATGCAAAATTTGCTTCTGAGTCTAAGAAAAATAAAGGTAAAGCTCTTTGTGCTTCTACAAGTCATGAATCAGGGAAATGACTCCTAGATTCTGGAGCTTCTCATCATATGGCTTCTTCACAGTCTATGTTCTCTTCTTTTTAGCCTTGTGCTATGCCACCTATTCTGATGGGAAACAACACTTACATGAGTGTAATTGGGAAGGGTTCTATTGATATTGGGGATGGCACCTTCACTGATGTTTTGTGTGTACCTCACTTGACAAACAATCTTCTTTCCATCTATCAGATCACTCATGGTGGAGCAGGCAAGACTGTGGAATTCACACCTGATTCAGTTATCATTAGAGATTTGGAGAGCACAGAGATAATTGCTACTGGGATAGTTGATAATGAATCTCAGTTGTATACCTTTTCAGACTTTGCACCTGATAACGGTTTTGATCCTTTGGCTATTGATCACACTCCTTGTGTGACATTTGATTTTGAGGAGAATTTTGGCTATTTGAATCTTGGTATTCTCACATCAGATCCAGTTATTGAGCCTTACATTCCTTCTCCTCTAATGATTGTTGCTTCTGAAGATACTTGTGTTACTTTCATTCCTACTTGTGATTAAGTGCAACAGGATTGACATCGTCTTCCAGATATAGTTGCTTGGGATGACTACTTGACAAACATTGCAGGTTTGTTCATAGAGTCTCATATTTTATACTTGGGAGACACTATTCATGACATCCATCTTCTCTTTGATGAAGTTGATTATTCTTCAGTTGTTATGGAGGAACGTGTGGATCCTCTTGTTCATTCTCCACATGATCATTCATCACAATTTGACATGAGTGTGGATACTTTTGAGCAGCATTTGGAGGAGGCATCTTTGTTTTCAGAGGAGGTAGTTGAGTCTTTGGATTTTGTTCTACACACATCTCTACTAGGTTTTGGATTGTCATCTTCATTAGTGTGGCCTATAACACCCGAGTTGGTGGTGGAAACTTTTGGCATTGACGTGGAGACAGATGAGCAGTTTTCAGAGACTTCATACATTTTGAGCTTTCTTCCCTCATATTCATTTCAGGAATGGGAAGGCATTCTTCATACACCTTTGGTTTTGTTTCTTCCTAAGGGGAGGAACATTGTTCAACGATCATGGACCATGTTCTACATTCAGTTTCGAGCTTCAACCATTGGCATAGTTGACTACTTTGGGGAAGACTACATGGTCTTTCCTATCCTTTCTATTTTGGAGGGGACTTCTTCCTTGCATGGGATTCTTCTTGTGTTGGGAAACTTGTTTTCTTTTCTCTCTTTTGGGGAGGAGTTTTGTCCCACTGGGTTTTCTCCTTTACTTCATTTGTGAGAAAGTATTTTGTACATGGGTACCTAACATGGCCTAGTAGCCGGGACCCATATTTGCATCTTTGTGTCTTCTCACCCACCTAAGCTATGCTTAAGGGGGGGTGTTAGTGTAGGTTTTTTAATATTTTTCCTACACATTATTAAGCATACCTTAGGTTATAGGAGATGTGGTTCCTTAGGTTATAGGAGATGTGGTTTATGTGAGGACACATGGTGTAATCCATCGGTTACATGTGTTGCTCCCACTCACACTTAGGTGGTTGAGTTTCACACCCTCTTTTGGCCTTATATGCCACCTCACAAAACCACTCATTTGTCTCTTTCTGAGTAGGTTATGCCACCTATTTGGCATTTTCCAAGTAGGCATACCTCCCACCTAATTTGGTTATTTGGGAGTTATTACCCCTCTTGGAATTATTTGCCCATATTGTGCTATATAATCAGCACTCACCTCTCCCTCCTATCTAGTCAAGATGAGTTCATATTAACTCAATCAATTCAAAGGAGAGTTGAGGCATATTGTATCATTTAGTGTGTGATAATAACATCATTTTGTTATTGCACTATATTCCTACATTTTATCTCTTGTTGCTCTTGTGTGGAAGGTTTATCTTAGTTTTGCAGGTGATCCTGGGTACTTGAGTTCATCAACAACTCTTACATTTTTTTCACCAAGACACCTGTTTGCTAGGTTTTCATCAGGGTGACCATTTTTTTTTATTTTTTTGTATTTTTGACTTTTTAAGGGGATACTTTGAGAATCAAGTGTAGTACTTGCAAAGGTGCATATTGTTGATTGGTTCATACAATGGTTCTCCTTTAGGAGTAGAGAGTTGATAAGCACCTGATCCATATGATGCTATGACAATATAGGGGCCCAACCAATTAGGTTCAAACTTTCCAAGCTTTTCTTGTTCTGCTCGATTCTTCGGATTTTCTTTCAAAACTAAGTCACCAATGTCAAAGCTTCTAGGTCATACCTTTTCATTATAGTTGTGTTGAAGGAAATTCTAGTATGCTTGCAAATGTGTCAATGCATTATGTCTCTTTTCATCCAAGAGTTCTAGCTCATGTAGATGGGATACACGATATTCTTCTTGATCAATCAAGCCTTGCATGGAGACTTATAGGGAGGATAACTTGACCTCTATAGGAAGTATTGCCTCAGATCCATAGACAAAGGAATATGGAGTGGCTCTAGTTGGAGTGTGAACACTAGTACCATAGGCCCATAAAGTAGGATTGAGTTGTAGGTACCAGTTGCGGCCAACGTCATTAACAGTCTTCTTTAGGATTTTCAGGATGGTCTTATTAGATGCCTCAGCTTGGCCATTGCCTTAGGGGTAATATGGAGTATAAAAATTATGTTGGATATGGAATTTTTCACAAAGCTCACAGACATCCTAATTTTTGAAAGGGTGACCATTATCAGTGACAATAGACTATGGAATACCATAGCGACAAATGATACAATTCAAGATGAACTTAGCTATTTGCTATCTAGTGATGTAAGTCAATGGGATAGCTTCAATCCATTTTGTGAAGTACTCAGTAGCGATAAGGATAAACTTATGTCCATTAGAAGAGATGGGATGGATTTTTCCTACGAGGTCAAGTCCCCACTAAGAAAATGGCTAAGGTGATGTAAGCGTCTTCCTGAGTTGGTGAATGTATAAGATCTCCATGAATTTGACGCTGGTGACATTTCTTTACAAAGTGATAAGCATCATGTTCCATCGTAGGCCAATAATATCCTATTCTCATGAGCTTTTTAGCTAAGATTGGACTAGCAGAGTGAGCTCCACATATACCTTGGTGTACCTCTTGTAAGGTTGTTTGTGCTTCATTTTAGTTGAGACATTGAAGGAGGGTACTATCTAAGTTGCGGAAGTAAAGAGTGTCTCTAATGATGGCATATTTGGATGCTTGTCAGATAAAAGTATTTCATTGGTTAGGGGACAAGTGAAGAGGGATACTTTGGTCCTGTAAATAGGCATAGATGTCTTTACACCAAGGAGATTCAAGACCAACAAGTTCACACACAAGTTCAATTTTGGGGACATTGAATGTGGGGATCAATAGTTGTTCCACCAAGAACTCATATTGCAAGGCATTGTTGGGAATGTCCAAGAGAGATCCAATTGTAGCCATTGCGTCAGCTGCTTTGTTTTGGATTCTTGGTATCTGTTCAAAAGAAATATTGTCAAAGTAAATTCTGAAGTTGTCTACCATGTGCTTCTAGGGCATCAATTTCTCATCCTTGGTGTCATAATCATCATTAACTTGTTTAATCACTAATTGAGAGTCACCATAGACTTGAAGGTCCTTAATTTTCCAATTTATTGCCATTTAGAGTCCTGTCAATAATGTTTCATATTCAGCCATGTTGTTTGTGCATGGTAATGCTATTTGAAATGACTTAGGAATGGAGTCTCCTTGAGGTGTGATAAATAAAATACAGGCTCTTGATCCATGAATTGTATAAGATCCATCAAATTATAGCTTCCATGTTGTTGGTGTGTCTATGACAAGGATCGATTCATATGGGAAATCAAATATCAAAGGATGGTCTACTTTTAATGGCGCATCTATGAATTGGTCAGCTATTACTTCTCCCTTTATTTCCTTGTGGTCAACATACTCAATGTCATATTCACTTAAAATCATAACCCATTTGGCTAGCTTTCTTGTCAATGTTGCTTTGCTGAGAAGATATTTCAAAGGATCAATTTTGGAAATCAACTTTGTTTTGTGATTTAGCATATAGTGTCTCAATTTTTGTGCTGCAAATATTGCTGTTAGACATGCTTGCTCAATAGGACTATAGTTTAGCTCATACCCAACTAAAGTGTGACTGATATAGTATATTTCCCTTTCCTTGCCATCATTGTTATTTTGTGCTAAAAGTGTCCCCAGTGCTGATGTAGTAGTTGTGATATATAGTATCAGATGTCTTCCATCAATTGGTGGTATAAGGACTGGTGGAGTCAATAAATATTTCTTGATTTGATCAAATGCTTCTTGACACTTTTCAGTCCAATTAAAAGGGATGTTTTTTCTTAATAGATGTTAGAATGGATGGGCCATGCCTTCTAGCTGAGCAATGAACCTGCAGACTGATTGTAATCATCCTTGTAATGTCCTTAATTGACTAATATTGGTTGGTGGTGGCATGTCTAAGATAGCTTTTACTTTGG
>VDFB02000002.1:248509495-248528868 GCA_007258455.2 Sequoia sempervirens
GGTTTAAGGGTTGAGGGTTTAGGGATTAGGGTTGAGGGAGTAAGGGTTTAGGGATTATGGGTTGAGGTTTTAGGGTAGAGGATTTAAGGGTTGAGTGATTAGGTTGGAGGGATTAGGGTTTATGGTATATGGTTGAGGGTTGAAGGTTAAAGGGTTTAATGGTTGAGGGCTTAGGTTTGAGGTATTAGGGTTGAGGGTTTAGGGTATTGGATAGAGGGTTTAGGGTTTAAGGGTTGAGGATTGAGAATATAAGGGTTTAAGAGTTGAGGGTATAGGGTTGAGGTATTAGGGTAGAGATTTTAAAGGTTTAGTGAGGGAGAGAAGTGAGATAGATAGATAGAGAGAGGGATAGGGGTTGAGGATTAGGGTTGAGGTTCCAATGTATAGGGTATAGGGTTTAATGTATAGGGTAGAATTTTGAGGGTTTATACATTTAAGGGTTGAGGGGGGTTTAAGGTTTTAGGGTTTAAGGGTTTAAGAGTTGAGGGATGAGGTTTAGGGTTGATGGATTAGGGTTGAGGGTTGAGGCTATGGGGTTGAGTATATAGGTTTTAGGGTATATGGTTGAGGATCCAATGTATAGGGTAGATGGTTGAGAATTGAGGGTTCAGGGTTTAATGTATAGTGTAGAGGGTAGAGGGTTGATTGTTTAAGGGCTTAAGGGTTGAGGGATTAGGGTTTAAGGGTTGAGGGTTGAGGGATTAGGGTTTAAGGGTTGAGGGTTGAGGGATTAAGGGTTGATAGTTTAGGGTTTAGGGATTGATGGTTGAGGGTAGGGTTGAGGGATTAGGGTTGAGAGAGAAGGATGGAAGGAGGGAGAGATGGAGGGAGAAGTGAGATAGAGAGGAGGAGAGAAGAGGAGGGAAGGATAAAGAGAGATAAGGGTTGAGGATCCAATGTATAGGGTAGAGGGTTGAGAATTGAGGGTATAGGGTTGATGACCTATAGGTTTGAGGGTATAAAGGTTGAGGGTTGAGGGTATAGGGTTGTGGATCCAATGTATAGGGTAGAGGGTATAGGGGTTGAGGGTTTAGGGTTGAAGGGTTGAGGGTTGAGGTATTAAGGTTGAGGGTAAAGGGTTGAGGGTTGAAGGTAGAGGGTAGAAAGTTTAAGGGTTTAGGGTTTAAGGGTAGAGGGTAGAGGGTTGAGGATTGAGGGTAGAGGGTAGAGGGTATTGGGTTAAGGGTAGAGGGTAGAGGTTTTATGGTTTAAGGGTTGACGCTTTAAGGTAGAGGGTATAGGGGTTGAGGGTTTAGGGTTTAAGGGTTGAGGGTTGAGGGATTAGTGTTGAGGGTAGAGGGTATTGTTGGGATATGGTGTTGTACACCATTACATAAAATTATTTATTATAATGTAATTAAATAATTATTTAGTTGTGATGCACCTTGGTGGTGTGGATAATCCCACTAGGTAATTATTTGGGGACCCACTTGATGTTGTATTGTAACATTGTATTACTATTTATTTGTGTGGGAGACATATCATAATAATTTAATAGTGGGGAAATATTAAATAAAGTGATGTCTTAGTACCCAATATTAAATAAGGGGTTAGTGGTTTTGTATTCACATGGTTTTATGGTACATGGTTTCACCTTACCACTAGTTGTATTATGTGTGAGATTGTGTGTATAAAAGAAAACGCGTGTAGTGGTTTAGGTTGGCTGAGTGGTTTGGTTGTCATTATTGAGTCTTCTTAAGGAGTGCATTTGTGAAGCATTGCATGGGATGTGTGGATTCATGCTTGGACACATGTGAATGCATTGGAGGGCTTGATGCTTCAGAGGTATTCATTGTAACTCTTGTATTGGTTTATTGCTGAATAATATGGAGTATAGATTCTTTTGGAGGCTAGGTTTTTCCCTCTTGAGGGTTTTTCCAGGGTATATCTTGTGTTATCTTGTGGCTTGTTTATTTGATCTATACATTTTGGATACTTGTATGCATGTTTATCTCTCATATGTTATGTAGGAAATTAATTAAGATCATGGGTTAAATGCAATATTTCCTAACAAGTGGTATCAGATCTTTCATGGTTGAAGAATTTTTGTTATAACTGTAGTTTGAGATTTTTTTGCAAAGTTGAAGCCATGGACATGCATTTAGGGTTTGAGGCATTAAAATATATGGAACACATGCTGTAGGTGTTTGTATGCAAATTTGGGCTTTTGGGTTGTCAAGATTTGTTGGGATTATTGCAAATCCGAAGTTTTCCAAATTTGGGTGAAAGAGGGTTTCTTGGTTTAAGTTTTCATTTAAGGGTTTTGTAGGGAAAATTTCATAGATGACCTCTTGAGACAAAATGGACCTCATGGTTTGATTCACATTGGTTGAGAGACGAATTTTGACATAAAATTTTACCTATTTTGGAAAATTTGAAAAAATGCAAAATTATTTTAGTTGTGGCCCAGTTTGGTCATGTGTAGAAAAATATTATTAAAAAAAAAAAACCTGATTTATTAAAAATCTGCAAAAAAAATATTTTGTCGTTGGGCTTGAAAAAATTTATATAAAAACCATACAAAAATAAAAAATGAAATTTATTAGAAAAATCATTTGAAAAAATAAATAAATTAAAAATCAACTATATATATATATATATATATATATATATAAGAGGCAAGTGGGGGGCGGCGGGAGCAGGGTCTGCAGTTCAGCCCACCCAATGGACCTACAGTGACAGAACTACTTGGTACCATCATTGTCGGTTTGCCAATAGTGGGTAGTAGCAACCTCAGCCGGTAGTCTTGGCCGACGATGCCCTAAATTTTTTTATTTTTTCTTAAAAATATTTTAATTCCACCATTTGAAACTTGATGCTAGATTTCAAATTTGTAAAAGCCATAATATATATCCGGTCAGGTTAGATGTGGAAGGGAAGCCAAAGTTTTTTTTTAAATGAAAAATTAAATTAGATTTAAGTGCTAGGTCAGGTCCGCCATGGGGGTGGGGATTTTTTTAAATTTAGAGAATTAAGTTGAATTTAATACAATTTTGACATCCGCCACCCACCCACCACCAACGCCCCACCCAACAGCCACTAGGAGGACAAAATATAACAATTTTTTTCAAATGCATGTAACTTTCACCCACGATGTTGGATTTTCGACTTCTTATAGTTGTTGGAAAGCTAGTTCTGAGCAGTACATAGGATTTTTCCATTTTTCCATGTTTTTGGAGCCTTAAGTCAGATATTCTTGTTTACACAATTTTGGTCATAAATTTTGCATATGAAATTGGATTTTCAATTTTGAAGAGGCATTGGAGAGCATTTGCAGTGTACTACACAGTGGTTCAGAGTGTTTATCAATTTATGGTGCAGATTGATCTTGGTACTTGTTTGATCACTTGTAGGTGCCTAAGATTGAACATGTGATTGTGTGAGTTGTAAGATGGATTTCTTGAGTTCTGAACCTAGAATAGTGACTGCCAACACCTCTAGACTATTAACCACACCTGAAAAAGAGAAAACAATGAAAGCATGAGAAAATAAGAACATGAAATCAAAACATTCCCCATGCTTGAATCTTGAATCACTTCCCTTGCTCTCTTATTTCTCCTTTTTGCAATCTCTTCCCTTAGATTTTTTGCTTCACATGTGCAAATGCCTACAAAATGGTAAGTAGAAAGTTGGAGACAGTTAGTTGTTAAGTTGAAAATGGGAGAGGAGGGTTGCGTTTATAGACAACCATTCAAATGGACGGTCCAAATTAATCCTCTAGAAGGATTCCAATATCAACGGATGAGGATGCATGAGAGGGAGGTTATGAAATGGATGGCCAAGATCAAGCCTCCAGAAAGATGCCAAGATCAATGGTCCAGAATTGATGCACCAAGAATATGCCATTCTTGGAAGAATTATGATAGGTATTGACGCCAACGACTATGACACCTGGCGACTATGACATCAATGAAGGCTATGACAGGGGTTAATGACAAGGAATCTTTGAATAGAGGAGGTGCATAAATAATTTATTTTAAATTATTTATTCAAAAATGGAGGAAAAGGACAAGTGGCAAATAAATAATTTATTCAAATTATTTATTTGGAGAAAAATGAAAATTAGTCATGGATATTTAATTTGAATTATTTATTCAAAAGAGAGGAATGACACATATTTAAATAATTTTGACCATTATTTAATTATAGAAGAATAAAAGGTAAAATAATAATTATTATTATCTAACTATAGATGAAAGAGAAATAATTAAATAAATAATGATTTATTTAATTATTGAAGAAAGGGTTCTATTAGCAATGCAATTAAATAATTTTAATTGATCAAGATAGAATAGAGATGAGAAGGTGAATTAATTAAATAATTAAAAAATTATTTAATTAATAGAGGAATATGATCAAACATAATTGAATAATTAAAATTATTGAATTATCGAAGGACGACGACCAAGGAAAATGACACTCGAAGACTTAGGACATTTTTTCAATGTCTGCATTTTTCCCCTTTTTGACATAATGCATTTCATCATGTTGTGTCAAAGAAATTCAGCCAGGAGATGCTCTAGGATGCCCCAGTGATAGCTAGGTATAGGTATGCCCCCTTAGGAAAATTGGATAAATTTTCAAAGATTTTCAAAAATTTGGAAAATTGTCCCAATAAGACAAAAAGATGGCAAGGACCTTGATGGTGAAGACAAAATTGAGGATCAAGGTCAAAAATAGGGTCAAATTTGAGGTCAAGGGTGTGAAAAGGTGCTACTAGAAGATGAGGTAGGTCAAGAACCCTAAGTTTGGACCTATAAATGCCAATTTGAATTTGAAAAAGGGTCATTTTCACATTCCATATTTAGAAATCTTGAGAGCTCAGAGTGAGTAGGCAGCAAAAATGTCCCCAGTTCCAAAGGCTTCCCATCGTGTGTATCGGATCTGCACACACCGTCGTCTTGAGGGAGTGCCCACTCTGGTATTTACTACAAACCCATGTTTTAATTTTTTCGTTTTGCTTGCATTTAGTGTAGGAAATAATTTAGTAGAAAATTGTGTCGCATGACGTGTGACAGATTTGTCATCATGTTTGACGCATTCAATAAACAATTTTCTGCAATCATCTCAGTGTGACACAAGTGCATTAGGGTAGGGGCAGAAATGTTTGTGGTGCAGTGCATAAAATTGTGCGACGCAAGTGATTTTCTGAGTCGCATATGCGATCGAGAAAGACGCAAGTGACTGAGTAGGATGCATGCGTGGGTCCAAGTGACACATATATTAGGCATGTGACGCATTTGTAGTTACAAGCCAGTTATAATTTATGTGATGCATTGGATAAAAATTGTGACACAATTTCTTGATTAAGGATTTTCCCTAGACTAGGAAAGTTTGACTTGGTCAATTTAGATTCAATAGGTCAAATGAAGGTTTCAGATTGACATTATTGGTTGCTTGATGATTTTAGGTGTGTCTTCCTCCCATTTACACATGAGAGTCCAGGCCAAATGTGTTCTGACTACGGGACCAGTTAGGTGATGATGAGAAGGGTGTGTTACTAAAGCTAGGGTTATTTTATGTGACCTATATACCCACTATTAGGGAAAATAGGAGCATGTTGATAGTGTTAGCAGAGTGGTGGTACTCAAAGATGAGCAACTTCCATTTTCCTACAGGGGAGACGACAGTCACCCTAGAGGATGTGTATAGGATCCTGAGGTTACCCATTCGTGGCAAGCATGTGCGATACGATCTGGCTTGAGGACTACAAGCGCTACATGAGTAGTATGAGACCAAGGATGATGTTGAGCTCAATATCAAGGGATATGAGATCCAGTGGGAGATCCTAGCAGAGACATATGATTGGTTTGATTGTGTTTCGTGTGCACTGATAACATGTGTGATGATTCTTGATTGCAGGGACCATGATTTCCCAGTTGGTTGGGGAGAGATGTTAAGTTCAATGGTTCGACATAGGACAGTCTATGCATGGGGGCCATGTCTATTGCCTATGCTATATTTCCAATTGCATCATATTGTGTATAGAGAGGGGCAGAGCTTGAGTTGTGGTATGACCTTGCTGATAGTTTGGCCTGGGAGCACATAGTTGTGTTTCAGCCACCAGTGGTTCGTCAAGCAGTGGTCACTGCACCATATGCTTATCTATATCAGGGTGCATTGATGTAGACACACGTGGGGGATTTGGGCTATTGGAGACATGACATTGACACACTAGTGAGATTCATTTGGAGACCATATAGGACTTGCCCATTGTGGATAGATGAGGATGACCACTTACCTTGGTGCAAACAACCTAGATATATTATTGGGAAGGCAATACAGAGTCAACACATCATTGATATGTATCTCCTAGAGATGGTGTAAAGATAGTTTGGGGAGAGATAGGGAGTTCCTATGGGTAGAGCAAAGTATGGGCGGTCCTCCTATGAGGTGCATCCGTGGGGTCCACATATTGTTGTTACTACAACTGAGTAGGAGATCGATGCTATGTAGGCATTAGATTGGGAGTGGTGAGGAGGGGATGCAGGTGCAGGTATGACACTAGATTATGATGACTGGTGGTGGATTCATAGACCCATTCCACTCATAGATCCACAACAACCAGCACCAATAGAGCACAGAGTTAGGGGTGTGAGAAGCCAATGGGGAAGTAGAGGTGGGAGGGGTAGAGGAGATAGAGGATGGGGGGATGGAGGAGGACAAGGAGATGATGGGGTGACAGAGGAGGAGGATGAGGGGGAGGTGATAGACAACTGAGGAGGAGGGACAAAAGGCGACAGGAGGGTAGGCAACTACTACCCATCCAAGAGGAGGTAGAGATGGAGGAGGATCATCTAGAGGTCAGGGTCACAACAGAGGTATTGGTACAGGTTGAGGAGCAACATGCAAAGGTTCCTATAGTGGAGATTTCCCAACCAGAGGGTATGGAGGTCAAGGGAGGTGGTGATGGAGGACAGGGAGAGCAGGAAGGAGAGGAGGAGGTGGATATTGGTGAGACAGAGTGGATTCTCCATGAGAGGATCATCATGGGAGAGGAGGAGATGCCACAAGAGGTGGGAACTGGAGAGGGGGAGGTATCAACAAAGTAAAGGATAGCCACTTTACATGTTCAGGTTTAGGCCCTTGAGGTATAGTTGAGGACAGTGACTGTGGAGAGGGATGACCTTAAAGTTGAGAGGGCTGCATTCTAGGTGGAGAGAGACCTGGCAGTGATCAACCGACGACAAACTAACCAGCAGATGATCGAGTTCACAGCTACATGCAGCGGGTTAGTGGTCGAGGTTTCCTGAGAGTATGCCAAAGCAAGTAGGGCCAGTCAATATTACATGGACCTGTATGAGAGAGTGGTACCTCTAGAGAGGAGGGAGCCCACATTTTCTGAGATAGATAGTTGCTCATAGGGCAGAGGGCACAACGGGACGGACACCTGGCTGACATAGAGCAGGTCCTAGGGTGAGACATCAAATGCCAGGTGAGTTGGTCCATATGATAGGCCTCCTACTACAGAGCATAGGGCTAGAGATGCACCACACAAAGAAGATGCCCCAGGTACAGGTGATCAGGGTAGTTCGGGGTAGAGCTGCTTATTGTTTATGTATTAGAAACTGATGTTTTATTATTGAGACTACGAGCTCCACTTTCAATGGACACATCTTGACATTGTTCTATGACACATTATTTTTTGAGCGATATAATATATATGATTTTGGTGGTAGTGGATGATATGCATTATGATGTGTTTATGCATTTATGATGACATACTATGTGATGGATGCTTATGCTATGATTATGGTGTTTGTTGATGCATTTTATATGATGATGCAATGGTTTTGATATGCTTTATGATTATGTTCTTATGATTATGTTATAAATGTTTACGATTTTATGATATGCAATATGGATTACTTAATGTTTATGACATGCAGTGTGATATGATGATGATCTATATGATTATGTTATGAGTTTAGTGAAATATAATGATGTAATGCATTTATGGTTATGGATGTTCTTATTATGCTATGTATGAATGATGGAAATGACCTAATGCATTTTGATATGGATTGCATTAATGTAATGTAATGTTTGCATGATGTTTGATGGAAAATATGTAATGTGAATGCAAAATGTGATATGTGATAATAGGATATAGTGTATATGATATGTAATGTAAAATGCAAAGCAATATGTGATGTGAAGAATTGTAATGTAAAATGCAATGTTATATGAAGTGTAATGGAAATGGATTGTAATGAAACATGTTATGGAATGTAATACTATGTGATATGGGATGTAATGTGATGAAAAAATGTAATGCAAATGATGATGAGGTATGAATTCCTTATGAATGCAGTTTGTGTTTTTGTATTTTCTTATGCAAATATGTGTGACCTAATATGAAAATGATGTCTATGATGATGGTGCTTTCTATGATGTAATCTAGCATGATTATGGATGCAAGATGTTTTTGTATGTCACAGGACTTTGTCAAGATGCAAACAAAAGAAATGTTAGTGTGAAGAAGATGGAAGATATGGATGTTAGAGTGGCAAAGATAAAGGGGATGGAGATGGAAAGTTAGACTAGGAATGATAAGGGATCCAACTTTCATGCTTACATTTTTATATTTATCATCATTGGGCACCCAAAAATGTCACAAATGGTCCACAAACACCATGGTATGACATAAACCAAGGTGTGCAAGGTGAAATTTGGGTGAGACAAGCAGTCAAAAAGACAAGGAATGCCTCAGGTCATACTAGGGACCCAATTTTTTTAGTCTTTTTTCCAAGACAAACCACAGACAACAAACAAAGAAAAGAGGCCATGATCTATCATCGTCCCTCTAAATCCGTTGATAGGAAATCCTCGAGGAGACTAGTAACATGATGAAAAACTAATTGAAAAGATAAGACAAATCCAAATCAACAAAGTGTTTGCTAGAGAGATAGTGTTTTCCAATAAGAGTGATAAGATGGTTTGATATGATTGATTTGATCAAGATGACCGAGTTTGATTGATAAATTGACAAGGATTGATTGATAAGTTGACAAAGGTTGAAAAATTGATTTGATCGATAGTACCTAGTTTTAGGAAGGAAACATCCTGAGCAAGGCATGTTTCCAAATTGATTTGATTGACAAGATTGATAGGGTTGACAAGGTCTAATTGATAATGATTGCACCTGATCTCAGGAAGGACACATCCTGATTAAGGCAAGATTGATTGACAAGGTTGACAAGATAGTTTGATTGTTTGAAAAATATTGATTGATATGACCAAGGGATGTGACAATACCTTATTTCATGAAAGACATATCATGTTTAAGGAAAGCACATCTGGTAAAGTTGACCAAGTGATAAGTGTTGATAAGGCACCTAGCTGCAAGAAAGACATATCCTGCTTAAGGTGAGTGAAAATTTTGACAAATTTCATTTCCAGGAAGGACACATCCTAATAAAAGACAAGAAATAGGACCAAATGAGACAAATGTCGTAATGCCCCATTCCGATTGAATGACTAGATTGATTGATTGATGAAAGATTTTGTTGGTTATGTTTGTTTATTGATTAGTGATTTGGTTTAAATGATGATTATTTTCGAACCAAGGACACGACCAGACCCGAAAAACCCTAAAGGAAATGACCTAGGGGGCCTCGGGAGCTCATCGACATATTGCCTTGCCTACGTAGCAATGCGCAGAGACCTCGTAGTTCGTCATGATTTTACTTTTCCTTATTCAACCGAAGACTAAGTCATGATTTTATTTGGACAAACTAAAAGGATTGACCTAATGTCTTGGGGGCCCATTTCTGATTTTTTTGGGATTTTGATGTTTTTTTAATTTTTTTTGGATTTTGATGTTTTTTTTGTTTTTGGGATTTTGATGTTTTTTGATTTTTTTGTATTTTGATGTTTTCTATTTTCTTTGGATTTTGATGTTTTAAAAGGCTAATACCATGTGTTATTTCCCATTAAGACGTGATTCAAGGAATTTCCCCTAGTTAGGTGTAGGACCAATTTATTGTGCGTGAGGGGAAGCAGCGGACAAATGTGAAGGAAGATCAGGATGCTAAATTTCAGTGGTTCTTAGGCCATGAGAAGGATGATGAGGCTTTATTATGAATAAGTGTCATGTGTGAATGGATGGGTGGAAAGGGTGAAGGACAAGATGGAGTGACAATAGACAAAGGAGAAGAGACTAACTACACATGGAACCTATTTTCTAGGTTTTCACCATGGTACTTATCCAAAGCGCCACCGAAGTGGTTTTCACTTTTGGATGAATTATTTCTCTTTACTATTTTTTTGATTTTTTCCATTTTTTTGATTTTCTTTTTTTCACCAAGACACCTGTTTGCTAGGTTTTCATCAGGGTGACCATTTTTTAATTTTTTTTGTATTTTTGACTTTTTAAGGGGATACTTTGAGAATCAAGTGTAGTACTTGCAAAGGTGCATATTGTTGATTGGTTCATACAATGGTTCTTCTTTAGGAGTAGATAGTTGATAAGCACCTGATCCATATGATGTTGTGATGATATAGGTGCCCAACCAATTAGGTTCAAACTTTCCAAGCTTTTCTTGTTCTACTTGATTCTTCAGATTTTCTTTCAAGACTAAGTCACCAATGTCAAAGCTTCTAGGTCATACCTTTTCATTATAGTTGTGTTGAAGGCAATTCTAGTATGCTTGCAAATGTGTCAATGCATTATGTCTCTTTTCATCCAAGAGTTCTGGCTCATGTAGATGGGATACACGATATTCTTCTTGATAAATCAAGCCTGGCATGGAGACTTATAGGGAGGATAACTTGACCTCTATAGGAAGTATTGCCTCAGATCCATAGACAAAGGAATATGGAGTGGCTCTAGTTGGAGTGTGAACACTAGTACCATAGGCCCATAAAGTAGGATTGAGTTGTAGGTACCAGTCGCGGCCAGCGTCATTAACAGTCTTCTTTAGGATTTTCAGGATGGTCTTATTAGATGCCTCAGCTTGGCCATTGCCTTGGGGGTAATATGGAGTATAAAAATTATGTTGGATATGGAATTTTTCACAAAGCTCACAGACATCCTAATTTTTGAAAGGGTGACCATTATCAGTAAGACTATGGAATACCATAGCGGAAAATGATACAATTCAGGATGAACTTAGCTATTTGCTATCTAGTGATGTAAGTCAATGGGATAGCTTCAATCCATTTTGTGAAGTACTCAGTAGCGATAAGGATAAACTTATGTCCATTAGAAGAGATGGGATGGATTTTTCCTACGAGGTCAAGTCCCCACTGAGAAAATGGCTAAGGTGATGTAAGCGGCTTCCTGAGCTGGTGAATGTATAAGATCTCCATGAATTTGATGCTGGTGACATTTCTTTACAAAGTGATAAGCATCATGTTCCATCGTAGGCCAATAATATCCTATTCTCATGAGATTTTTAGCTAAGATTGGACTAGCAGAGTGAGCTCCACATATACCTTGGTGTACCTCTTGTAAGGTTGTTTGTGCTTCATTTTAGTTGAGACATTGAAGGAGGGTACTATCTAAGTTGCGGCAATAAAGAGTGTCTTTGATGATGGCATATTTGGATGCTTGTCAGATAAAAGTCTTTCATTGGTTAGGGGACAAGTGAAGAGGGATACTTTGGTCCTGTAAATAGGCATAGATGTCTTTACACCAAGGAGATTCAAGACCAACAAGTTCACACACAAGTTCAATTTTGGGGACATTGAATGCGGGGATCAATAGTTGTTCCACCAAGAACTCATATTGCAAGGCATTGTTGGGAATGTGCAAGAGAGATCCAACTGTAGCCATTATGTCAACTGTTTTGTTTTGGATTCTTGGTATCTGTTCAAAAGAAATATTGTCAAAGTAAATTTTGAAGTTGTCTACCATGCGCTTGTAGGGCATCAATTTCTCATCCTTGGTGTCATAATCATCATTAACTTGTTTAATCACTAATTGAGAGTCACCATAGACTTGAAGGTCCTTAATTTTCCAATTTATTGCCATTTAGAGTCCTATCAATAACGTTTCATATTCAACCATGTTGTTTGTGCATGGTAATGCTATTTGAAATGACTTAGGAATGGAGTCTCCTTGAGGTGTGATAAATAAAATACAGGCTCTTGATCCATGAATTGTATAAGATCCATCAAATTATAGCTTCCATGTTGTTGATGTGTCTATGACAAGGATCGATTCATATGGGAAATCAAATATCAAAGGATGGTTTTCTTTTAATGGTGCATCTATGAATTGGTCAGCTATTACTTGTCCCTTTATTTCCTTGTGGTCAACATACTCAATGTCATATTCACTTAAAATCATAACCCATTTAGCTAGCTTTCCTATCAATGTTGCTTTGCTGAGAAGATATTTCAAAGGATCAATTTTGGAAATCAACTTTGTTTTGTGATTTAGCATATAGTGTCTCAATTTCTGTGCTGCGAATATTGCTGTTAGACATGCTTGCTCAATAGGACTATAATTTAGCTCATACCCAACTAAAGTGTGACTGATATAGTATATTTCCCTTTCCTTTCCATCATTGTCATTTTGTGCTAAACTTGTCCCGAGTGCTGATGTAGTAGTTGTGATATATAGTATCAGATGTCTTCCATCAATTGGTGGTATAAGGACTATTGAAGTCAATAAATATTTCTTGATTTGATCAAATGCTTCTTGACACTTTTCAGTCCAATTAAAAGGGATGTTTTTTCTTAACAGATGTTCGAATGGATGGGCCATGCCTTCTAGTTGAGCAATGAACCTACAAACTGATTGTAATCATCCTTGTAATGTCCTTAATTGACTAATATTGGTTGGTGGTGGCATTTCTAAGATAGCTTTTACTTTGGCAAGATTCACTTATATTCCTATGTGAGAGACGATATATCTTAGAAGTTTGCCTGATTGGACCCCGAAAACACATTTCTTTGGATTTAACTTGAGTTGATATTTTTCAAGTCGGGTGAAAATATTATCCAATACTACTAAGTTTCCACTTGATTCTAGAGATTTGGAGAGAAGTTCATCAACATAATCTTCCATAAGGATGTGCACATAGTCATGAAAAATTGTGGTCATGGCTCTCTGATATGTAGCTCTAGTATTTTTCAGTCCAAATGGCATAACATTCTAGCAGAAAGTTCCCCAAGCACTTGTGAAAGTTGTCTTTGGTTGATCTTCAGTGGCGATTCTGATATGATTGTAACTTGAGAATCTATCCATCAATGATAGCATTTCATGTCCAACAATTAAATCTACTATGATGTCAATGTTTGGAAGAGGAAAATTATCTTTGGGACAAGCTTTATTGAGGTCTTGGAAATCCGTACAAACTCTTATTTGACCATTTAGTTTTGTGACAAGAACTAGATTTGATATCCATTATGCATAATCGATCGTACGGATGAATCCGACGTCCAAGAGCTTCTTGAGTTCTACCTTGACAAGGAGTGCAATTTGGGGGTGTATTTTTCTTAACTCTTGTTTGAATGGCTTGGCATTTGGCAGCAGTGGTAAGTGATGTAGAACCAATTCAGGATCCAATCCAGGAATATCAACATATGACCACATGAAATTGACTTGTCTTTCTAAGAAGAATGCTATGAACTCAAGCTTTTCCTTAGTGGTCAAAGATGCTTCTAACTATATTATTCTGGATTTATCTGATGTTCCAATTTTGACTTCCTTTGTTTCTTCTATAAGCAATGATAATCTCTCTCGGTCTATTGGGAGACAGTCCTTTCCTCCATCCTTAGGTGCGTCTGAGAGGTTTTCACCTTTGGATACATCCTTTATTTTTACTTTTTCATGGTCAGCAGATGTCTTTCAGTTTTCACTTGAAGACCTATTATTTTTATTTTTACTTTTTTCATTTTCACTTTTGTGACTAGAGGATAGGACAACCTCACCAAAGTATGTTGCATAATTGAGTTCTATGGAAAATCCAGCCTTATGATCCCCACTTGGTATTCCTTCATGAAGTCCCATAAACTCAACAATTGCTTTGTCATTTTTGAAAGTGTCCAAACTTGGTAGTTCTTGTTGATCCCAATCTATAAGTTGAGGGTAGACAAGGGGTAATCCATCATCGGTATTGTCAAGGGTCATTGTATAGGTAGACAGGGTAAAAATGAAACTAGAATCATCAGGCTCCTAGGAGGATGGATCAATGGATTGCCAAAAGTAGTGTTGGAGTCATTCTTCCTTAGTTAAAGACATTTTCAGATGGGTACTTGATGGGTTTCGTGAAGAATCAAGGGTAAGCATTTGGTCCAATTCCCCAAACAGTTTGTCAAGGTCCATGAAAGTGGTGGAGGATAGGGAATCCCATTCATATTTGTGTGATCGATTATTATGTGTGCAATAAATGTAGATTAATAATAAATCAAACACACCAATGGAACTTTAAGTCAAAGCATAAAATAAAGGAAAGGAAATGTAAACTCCATTTATGCTTCAAAGATGTTCCATTGTCCTCTATCTCGAGTGTTTTTGTCAATTCCAACGTGCTCTAGGCTCAACAAACAGTCTTTCTAGAGAACAAGATTTGAAGGATGATGATTGTATTCTATGCTATGATATGATTAACATGCATGGTTGCTAGAATGTAAGAATATGAAATACTATAAATACTAAAGTTAATCATGACAATGCTAGAATGCTAGAATGCAATTAGGCTCTAATGCATGTATATTTGTAAGTAAAAAATGCTTGGATTTGTAGGGGTATTTATAGAGTTTTCGAAAGATTCTGATTGGTTGATGCGATCAACAGCTGTGAAAATTCTTGGCAGATCGAACGGTAGAAGATGGATAAGACTGGAGAGAAAAATAGAAGAAAACCAAAAAGAAAAATTTGTTTCCTTTTTCCTGGAAGAGATAAGATGAGATGATAAAGATGAATTGTAAAAAAATCATCTTTTTATGAGATTTTGGAAAAACTTTGAAGATAAATAGTGAATTATAAATTCAATTATTTATTTATGGGTGACATGGAGATTTTAATTAAATAAAATATTTAATTAAGATTTGGAGAATAATAAAAGATTTCATAATTAAATAAAATATTTAATTAATTAGAAGAAAGATTTGAATAGGAGAAAGGAAATATTTAAATTTAATTAAATCAAAAGACTTAATTAAATTCAAAAGGTGATAATTAATTAAAATAAATAAAGAGTATTTATTTAATTAATCAAGTAGACATATGAATGTGAAATAATTAAATAAAGTTGATTTATTTAATTATGGCGGAAGAATAAAGTGAATGAACAATATAATTAAATTAATTAAATTTAATCATATGTAGAGGACTTTTAGAGAGATTAATTAAATAATAAATATTTAACTAAGTGCAAGGATTAATTAGACATGACCAATTTTATGCATATACAATATTCATTGGAATCGACATCACAATCCCAAGGGTCTTCATATGTCTCGCTCTCATCTAAAGCACTAACAACCACACTTGAAGGTGACCCGGTACCTTAGATAGTCACTTTTACTGGAACAAACCCTAGCCCTTGATGACTTATTAACTTAGGAGGTTTTAGAGGTTCCAACATTCATTACTTGTTTAGACCAAGGCCATTGTGTCCATCATATCCATGTTGTTTCATTATTTGGAACCCTTTTGGATACTGTTCAATTGGCAATTTCTTAGTCTCAATGTCCTCCTCTTCCTTGTATAGCCATGTAAGAATGTGGTCATCTAGATATTCTTTAGCAAGTTCCCCCCATTTAGTGAAGGTGGTAGGAGGATTGTCGATGACAACTTTGGGCTGCATAGGATGTGGTTTTCCGTATGACTTTGGTGACTTGGTTAACTTGCCAATGAAAAAGAGACTCTTCGTATCGTATTCTTTGCATCCTTTGTCTTGGATCTGGATCTTGGGGGTGGAAGGTGTAATGAATGAGTTGGGTGATTTTACAAATGTAGATGGATCAATGTAGTGAGATGGAGGGGTGGATGAAGTGGAAGGTGAGGCCTCTCAATTGATGGGCACTTGATGCTCAGTAGTTCCTTTGAGGTTGGAACAATATTGGAAAGGATCAGGGTCACTTGGAAAGGTGATTTCAGTACCGTTATGTGGGAACTTGAGGCATTGATGGTAGGTGGATGGAATAGCCCTCATGGCATGAATCCATGGGCGGCCGAGGAGGAGATTGTAATGTAAATCTAGATCCAAGACATGAAATATTGTGTCCTGTATTGTTGGGCCAACTCTTATTGGAAGTGAAATTATGCCTTTGGAGGTACGTTCAACATCATCATAAGCTCTGATCACAATTTTCTTGGTTTTTTCAATACAATTGTCAGAGTATCCCAATGCCTTGACTAATTTTAGTGAGAAAATATTCAAGCCTGCTCTACTGTCTACTAGGACTTGTCTGATCTTGTGTGTATTAACACATACTTCTAGGTGTAAAGGATTGCTATAATCAGATTTTGGTGCTGAAAAGTCTTGTTCAGAGAAGGTGGCATGGTGTGGTATAGATAGGCATCCAACCATGGCCTGATATTCATTGAAATCTAAGTTTGTGGGTATGGAGGATTCTTGCAAGGATTTATCAAGGATGACACTATGTTGTGGTGAGATACGAAGGAGCTCCAAGATAGAAATTTGCATAGGAGTTTTCCCTAGCTGCTCTAGGAGGTTATATTGACCCTTTGGTTGAGGATTTACGGATGGACCTGGAATAGTTATCCTGGTTCTGTGGGTTGCAATAGCACAATCTAATTTTGGCTTGTTTATGGTTATGGTGGCAATGCGATCATCAAAGGGCGTCATATTAAGGATGATAGTGTTGTAATCATGTTTGACAGTTGCATAATTGGCATTGTTATTCCCTAAACTAGAGGATTTTCCTTTATCATGGTCTTGCAAAGGGGTCTTGAATATTGTATGATCAACATTTGTTTTTCCTTGTGAATTATCAACTAAAATGGCTTGATCCTCAATAAAGTCTTGAATGATATTCTTGAGTGTACAACATCTAGATGTTTTGTGTCCTTTTGTATGATGGTTTTTATAGTATTCGTCATCTTTCCACCAATCAGGTTTGATCAACGAAGGTTCATAATTCTTGGCATCTAGCAATGTGATGACATTAGACTGCAAAATCCATTTGAGGACTGATTCGATAGGTTCACCAAGGGGGTGTATGTTCTCTTGACATAGGGAGGACCTCTTCTTTGTTGGTTGTTTTGGACAACATTTAGCATTTGGTTTTGAATTTGTGTTTGGGTATTCGGTGTACTGGATGTGCTTGATGAAGAAGGGCCTTTAAGTTGAATGATTGGTCCTTTGGTTATCATTTTAGCATCAACGACTCTGTCGTTTGTTACATTTTTGTTTCAGGACCAATATTTTCTTTTGTCATTGTTAGGTTTTGGATTGTCTTTGTTTATCTTGACTATTCCTCTAGTAATAAGGCCTTTCTCAATAAGGACACCTTTATCAAGAATCTCTTCAAAGGTTGTGCAACATTGGATTTGAATTTGACTCATCAACTCTCCGTTAAGGTTGTCTACAAACATGGTGACAAGTTGTCTTTTAGGAATGTGACAAGGGAATTTTCCTACCTAGCCTTGCCATCTCTGGTAGAATGAGGTAAGTGATTCCCCTTCCTCTTGTTTGGTCATGCTCAATGTTGCAAGGGTGACATCATTTTTAATGTTGAAGGTAAAATGATTGGTGAATTTGTCATCTAGTTCACCCCATGTTTTGATTCCTTCTGGAAGGTGTGAGAACTAATCTAAGGCTGCTCCTGTTAGACTTCATAGGAATAACCTCATCAAATAGGTAGGGTCATATGCGACTTCCATGCATGATGTATTGAATTCTCGAATGTGTTCTATGAGATCCCCTATCCCTTTATATTTAGGAAAAGGTGGTATTGTGAAATGCAGGGGAAAGGGTGGCATGTATAGGTTTCAATCAAATGGAAAGGGGCACAGTTCCTCCATAAAATAGGTTTTCTTGTTGGTTCCCAATTGCATGTTTTTCATACATTGTTCAAGGGACTACATATGTTGTATCAAAAGGTTTGCAAGAGATGGTGTTGCATTGTTTTGGTGAGATGTCATGGCATGGGCATTAAGGTCACAGGTTGGGTTTGGATTAAGATTGATGTTTTGTGACATGGGACCTTGATTGCCAAATGGATGTGTGTTGTTTTGATCCAGAATGAAATTGGTGTTTAGATTTGTTCCAAGGGTGAGGTTTGTATTTAGTATGGTAATTTGGAATTGTGGTATGGACCCTTGATTCATGTTTTGGTTTTGGAAATTGAATGCTTGATTTGCAAATGAGGGTATGGAACCTTGATTAACGTTTTGATATGAAGGTGTAGGACCTTTATTAATGTTTTGATGTGAAGGAATGTTCCCTTGGTTGATGTTTTGAATTGAAGGAATGGTCCCTTGATTAACATTTTGGAGTGAAGGTGAAGGTCCTTGGTTGGTATTTAGACATGTAGGTGTAGGTCCTTGAGTAAAGTTTTGGAATGAGGGAAGGGACCCTTGATTGGAATTTGAAGGTGTAGGTCCTTGGTTGGTATTTTGGAATGAAGTAAAGGTTCCTTCGGTAGAATTTTGGAATGATGGAATAGCCTCTTGATTAATGTTTTGGAGTGATGGGATTGGTCCTTGATTTGCATTTTGATTTGGGGTTCTTCGTGAGACAATGTGAACCCTTCTAGATTTAATTGGTGGGTTTTGACTTGATGATGGGGAACGTTGAAATTGTAATAAGGAACCTTGACTTGTGTTGTGAAGTGTAGGTTTAGGACCTTGGTTTGCATTTTGGGTCAAAGGGGTAGGACCTTGTGATATGGAACCTTGATTGATATTTTGTGGTGTGGACTTAGGACCTTGGTTTGTATTTTAGACCAAAGGTGTGTGACCTTGTGATATGGAACCTTGATTAGTATGTTGGAAAAGGGGGTTTGTGAAGGTATTTCCCATGGTATTTGTGAAACTTTGTCCTTGTGTAATGGTGTTGGCTTCCTTTTTTCCAAATGTGAGGATGTTTGGGATATGTGTAGTGGCGGTAGTCATGTGTGTAGTTGTCCCAAGAGGTATGTTTGACGTTTGTTTTGATGAGGGCATACCAAATGCAAATGTATTTTTGGTTTCTTTCTCCACAATGGTCAATACGTCAAAACCTTGAGGTAATTTGGCAACCTTTTTAGCTAGCACGTAAAAGTATGTGTTAGGGCCTACACTAACAAGTTGATCAATCATGTTCAAAATTTGTGGGTCACTGTAAGCTTCTTCAATCTCTTCTTGGGTCAATTTTATATTGGGCTCTTCTTGGCTCACATTTTTCCATGTTTGGTGTCTTGGTGGTGTGTCTCTTGGAGGTGTTGAATGATTTGAATCTCTTCCAAGG
>VDFB02000002.1:248528968-248574477 GCA_007258455.2 Sequoia sempervirens
TTTGCTCATTTTCTGAAAGGGAAACCTATATTTAATTAATGCAATTAATATTTTAATCACCTCGAAATGAATTTCTCCTAGATTTTTGGGATAGGACCCATTCACCAAAGGGATAATGGGTCCTCCTTAAGTCCTAGGCCCCAAATTTTAATATATTTTTGGTGGTATTTTAATGATTCAAATTTCATATGCAATTGTTAGCTTTTGGAATCTAATTTTTGGGAAATTTGCTAAACACCTATAAATACATATTCTTTTTATCAATTCAAATCTAAGAAACATTATCAAAAATCAAGAGGTGAGCTTTATGAGAGAAAATATTATTGTCAAGAGCATTCAAGAGAAGGATTTTCAATCATTTATTGTAGCATTCAAGATCCTATCATCATGTTCAAGCTTATGTGTGTTCATGTCATCTTGTGAAGGCTAATATACATTGTTGATCCTAAAGCATCTAATCATTCAAGTATCCAACAAATCAGGAAAAACAAGATCTGCTTCCTTGGAGTGATGTGTTTGACTCCAATCCTTTAAGGGAAGCCATTAAAGGTTTGGTGAGTTGTAGCAAGCAAGTGTTCATTCATCATTCCTTCCATTTATCAATTGTCATTATCTTTCTATCAAGGTTTGATTACCAAACATGGGGTTTGACTAAGGAAAACTTCCATTCAAATAAACAATTTCCCCTCTCTTTGTATGTTCAAATTATAGGTTGAAGAAGGATTGAAAGGATCTTAAAGAGCAATTTTAAAACATTGCATAAGTTGTCACCATTATTGTCAAGCCACAAAAACTCAATTACAAATTTTATTTTCAAATTTCCAAGAGTGGGACCTATGCCAAACTGAAACTAAGATCCAACATCAAAGGATTGTTAGAGATTTTTCTAGACACCCTAACTAGGACCCATTTTCCCTAGGGAAAACCTATCCTTTAACAGTGCCCAAAACCAAATTTTTATGCTAGGTACATGTGTCCAGGCCCTTCTCAAATATGCCTGCAAACTATCAATTTAATTTTTGTAGCTTCCTGATCTTGAATTTTATCATCTAGGTCATATTGTTCATTAGGTTTAGTTGCATCAAATCATTTCCATTTAGTTACAAATCCTATTGTCCTAAGAAACCTAGAGATTCAAGTGAGATTGGCTCACCTTATGGTTGAAAGTTAATCTCTACACTTTGCAATCTCTTAGTTTCAATGAAATCTTGGGAAGAGGGGAATCATTAGTTCTTTAGTTCTTTGTATGAAGGACCTAAGACACCCCATTTTGAGATCTACCCCTTTTCCCACCATTTAATTTTCAAAAAACAAATTATACCCTTTTGGAGAGGATTCTCTCCTCTAGTGCACCATATATTTTTCAATTTTTTTAATATGAATTAATATTTTCTTAATTTTTGTCAACCTCATTTTTTTAATTTTAGTAACCTACTTGCATTATTTAAACTAAAAATATATATTAAAAATAATCAAAATATCAAACAAATTATATATTTGGATTCTTGACTCCAAGATCTACAAAAGGGTATTTTTAGTTTTTTGAAAAAATAATTCTAGCTAAAAAATATCATGTTCAAGTGGAAAGTTTCAAAACCTTATTAAAAAAGATGAGGTGGCTACCAACAAGGATGCTACATAAATAGTTTTAGGTGAAATGTTTTTGATCAAAACTCTTTAAACCAAAACCCTTTAGATCAAAACCCTTTCAATCAAAAAATACATTTAAATTGAGTCAGATTTTAAATTGACAAAGGGAAAAAAATTGGTTTGTTGTTTTAGGAAAAAGGGTTTCACCCAAAACTTTATGTGCCATGTATAAGCCACATAGTTTCGGGCCAAATTGTTTTGCCCAAAATTGTTTAGGGAAAAACTGTTTCACCCAAAATTATTTAGGGCGAGACTGTTTCACCCAAAAATGTTTAGGGCAAAATGATTATACTTTAAACCATTTAGTTGGCTGAAAGTGTGACACAGGTTTGAAATTTTACCTGTAAGTGAGGAGTGAATTTCATTATTCAAGTAATAATAATACAATATTTAAACTATTTATTATTAGAACTACAAGGATTTATTCATACCTTACATAGAGTGTTCACCCTTTTGTAATTTAACTATGCCCTACAAACCATTAACTACTAAAAAAATTCATCATTCCTAATAGCAATCCTATGAAAAAAGCTACATAGATTCCTAACTACCATTTAAAATGGATGGTTTTACTTGTTGAACTAAATTATCATGAAATTTAACCATATATATTTTCAACATGATAAACATAAGTAAAACTTCCAACTAAATATTTTATAATAATATTTAAGATTCAATTCTAATTTAGGATAAATACTTAATGCATTGCATAAATTTTTGTCTAGAAACACTTAAGTTTTATTCATAGGCCCATTCATTCCATTATTCACCCTATACTAATATGTAATAAAAACTCAATGCAACGATTATGAAAAATAATTTAAAATATCCATTTTGGTATAAACCTACAAGTAATTAAAAAAAGCTTACAACCACCATTCTCTTACTTGAAGAATTAAAAACCCATCCTTTTAATATAATTGACATACATATTGATGAAATGATCATAATAATATAAAATTATATTCTCTTTGAATTGAAGGGATCTCCAATTCCCATGTATTCTAAAGGTTTAATGCTTAAAAGAAAATGAGGTAGGATACCACCCAACCAATGCAATTCTATTTGAAAATTATCTCACCTTGTTAAAGGGAGAGCAAGCATCGATATACAAACATAATACTCAACCAGACATTTGGGTTGTAATAATAATCACAACAAACAAATTAGGGTTTTTCACATGATTAGAATATGAAATAATATAAAATTATAAAAGGGATACTCACTAGATGTCAAAGAAAAAAGTGTGTGGCACTAAAGGGACCCACACCCACATAATATTCCTTATTGAGTTCCTTGATGGAAATTCTATGTTCAATAGCACATCCTTCATGAGAATAAATTTGAAGGCCCTATTATATTATATTAAGTGCACATGAAGGAAACAATAAAATATCATTATAACAACTTATTCCTCTTATTCCCAAATTCATATGGACATCAAGGAAAATGATTCAAACACTTTGTCTACTACACTTATGAAAATACTACATGTTAATGAAGTTACAACCTATGGATAAATTCTTAACAAGGTTAAACACTTTTTATAGTCCTCAAGGATATTTCATCTATGAAAATAATAAATGTAGAGAGTAAAATACATGATGTTTCGACATACAAGAAAGGTTATTACATTTCATTATAAAACCTACAATAACCTATAATATATTCACACAACACATCTCCTTTAATGGATGTCACAACTTTCCCTTTCAATAAGAATGAACAAATATACAATAAAGCCATTGTATTCTTTCTACATTCAAATATAGAACCATTCACATCAAGAAAAAGAGTAAAGCAAGAAGAAACAAATGAATCAAATAGATCTAACCTCTATCTAATTCTCAAGACCTCATGAAGTTGTAGTAGAATGATATCCTTACTCTTTCCAAGCTCTCAATCATTTGAAATATCATACCCTCTTGTTCTCCTTGACACTTCTTTCCTCAAGATCCTCTAATTCCAATCCCAAAATGGAATAAAAAAACAAAAACATGCAAATCCTCTTCTTAACACCCCCTTATATAAAAAAAAAAACTTATTCAAGTTGGTATATACTTATCTAAAAATAATGAGGATAAGTGCAAAAAGATGGGGGGCCAAAAAGGGGGCTTAAGTGGCCACTTTTTTTTTTGAAATTAGGAAATACTGACCTTCGACGTGAAATTGAGGATAGTTGCACTCAAAATTTTGAGATGCACCAAAAACAAAGATTGTAGTGCTTTGAGTCTACTTTCTAAACTGCTATTTTTTTTAAAATGGTAGAGATTAAGGGGTTCAAAAGAGGGGGCCACAAAAATTGGTGTTGTTTTTGTCAAAAAAACATAACATAGCAACTTTTGTGGCTCCCTCAAAAGGTTAAATTTTTTTTAGTATTTTTAAAATCACTTTGGTGAGAAATTAGGTAACAATATGTAGTTTATGACCATTTTTTCTGATAATTTTTCAATGAATATTTGATTTTTTTACTAATTTTCAAGGTGGACACTTCCTGAAAAAATAGAATTTTGGTCATGCTACCCCTATAAATTTTGAAAACTAATTAAAAATATTTTTTTTAATATGTGTAGAATGGAGTCTAGTTTCTAAAAATGTAATTTATTTGAAATTTTGATGAACGGTTAATTTATAACAAAAAAAACACCAAACACTGGTTTTTAACAAAAAAACAAATACACAAACAAAAAAATTTATAGATCAAAGGCTTAACATTGTTAAAATGTGAAAAAAATTACATCTTTAGATAGGTAAGAGAGAGCTTAACATTACCCAAGTGTTTGATTTGTTTAACCTTGAAACACGTGCAAACCTAATGCTTAGCATGAACACGATTATGTGAAATATTGTAGAATTTGCAAAAACATGTCTTTGGACATTGGGAAGGCACTCCAAGCCTTTGGATTGGTATTCCAAAGGAAAAACCAAGCCCAAGGCTTGGAAATTCCCAAAGCAAGAAATAATGCAAGTGCGTTATAACGCGCTTGCATTATTTCTTAGTTTTGACATGTTTTTACATTTGTTCCCAAGACATGTCTAGCAAGACATAACACAAGCACATTATAATGCACTCGCGTTATGTCTTTCTTTGTGTTAAATGCTAGTATATTGAATATATGTATATATATTTGTATATTTATATGTATGTATGCTTGTATGACATGTATGTATGTATGCATGCATGCTTGTATGTATGTATGTATGTATGTATCAATGTATGTATGTATGTTTTCTTGTATGTATGCATGTATGCATGTATGTATGCATGTATGCATTTGTGTATGTATGTATGCCTCTATGTATGTATGTCTTTAGAGGGAGGGTGAATTTTAAGAGAGGGAGAGAGAGAGAGAGAGAGAGAGAGAGAGAGAGAGAGAGAGAGAGAGAGAGAGAGAGAGAGAGAGGGTGTTGAGGGAGTTGTGTAGGCAGGGTGCTAGAGGAGAGAACTGAGAAGCAGGGAGAGAGGGAGCATGAGAGAGAGGGAGTGGAAGGGAGAGAGAGAGGGGGAGGAGTGAGAGAGAGAGTGGTAGGGATTGATTGAGGAGAGGTATGTAGAAAGAGTTAGAGGGCAGATAGAGATAATTAGGAGAGGGTAGGAGAGAGGAGGGAGAGAGAGGTGAAATGGATAGATAGAGAGAGTGGGATAGGGCTTGAGGGTACAGGGCTGAGGGTTGAGGGATTAGGCTGAGGTTCCAAATGTATAGGGGTAGAGGGCTGAAGGTTTAAGCATTTAAGGGCTGAGGGGCTAAGGGCAAGGCTGAGGGTTTTAAGGTTTAAGAGCTGAGGGATGAGGCCTAGGGTTTAAGGGTTTAGGGTTGAGGGATTAGGGCTAAGGGTTGAGGGTATAGGGTATAGGGTTGAGTATATAGGTTTTAGAGTATATGGTTGAGGATCTAATGTATAGGGTAGATGGTTGAGAATTGAGGGTTTAGGGTTTAATGTATATTGTAGAGGGTAGAGGGTAGAGGGTTTGAGGGTTTAAGGGTTGAGGGATTAGGGTTTAAGGATTGAGGGTTGAGGGATTAGGGTTTAAGGATTGAGGGTTGAGGGATTAAGGGTTGATAGTTGAGGGTTTAGGGATTGACAGTTGAGGGATTAAGTGTTGAGGGTTTAGCGTTTAAGGTTTGAGGGATTAGGGTTGAGGGATTAAGGGTTGAGGGTTAAGGGTTTAGAGTAGAGATTTTTAGGGTTGAGGGTATAGGGTTGAGTGATAGGGTTGAGGGTTTAGGGTAGAGGGTAGAGGGTAGAGGGTAGAGAGTTTAAGGGTTTAAGAGTTGAGGGTATATAGTTGAGGGATTAGGGTAGAGAGGGAGGGATGATGGATGGAGGGAGATATGGAGGAGAAGTGAGATAGAGAGAAGGAAAGAAGAGGAGGGAAGGATAGAGAGAGATGAGGGTTGAGGATCCAATGTATAGGGTAGAGGGTTGAGAATTGAGGGTATGGAATTGAGGACCTATAGGGTTGATGGTTTAGGGTTTAAGGGTATAGGGTTGAGGGTTTAGTGTATAGGTTTGAGGGTATATGGTTGAGGGATTAGGGTTGAGGGTCCAATGTATAGGGTATAGGGTATAGGTGTTGAGGGATTAAGGGTTGAGTGTTGAGAATGAGGGCTGATGGTTTAATGTATATGGTAGAGGGTTGAGGGTTGAGGGTTTAAGGGTTGAGGGTTGAGGGATTAGGGTTGATGAATTAAGGGTTGAGGGTTGATGGATTAGGGTAGAGATTTTAAGGATTTAAGGGTTGAGAGTTGAGGGTATAGGGTTGAGGGTAGAGAGTATTGGGCTGAGGGTAGAGGGTAGAGGGTTTAAGGTTTAGGGTTTAAGGGTTGAGGGTTGAGGGTAGAGGATTGAGGGTATAGGGTTGAGGGATTAGGGTTGAGGGTCCAATGTATAGGGTAGAGGGTATAGGGGTTGAGGGTTTAGGGTTTAAGGGTTAGGGATTAGGGTTGAGGGATTAAGGGTTGAGGGTTTAGGGATTAGGGTTGAGGGAGTAAGGGTTTAGGGATTATGGGTTGAGGTTTTAGGGTAGAGGGTTTAAGGTTTGAGGGATTAGGGTTTAGGGTATATGGTTGAGGGTTGAAGGTTTAAGGGTTTAAGGGTTGAGGGCTTAGGTTTGAGGTATTAGGGTTGATGGTTTAGGGTATTGGATAGAGGGTTTAGGGTTTAAGGGTTGAGGATTGAGAATATAAGGGTTTAAGAGTTGAGGGTATAGGGTTGAGGTATTAGGGTAGAGATTTTAAAGGTTTAGTGAGGGAGAGAAGTGAGATAGATAGATGGAGAGAGGGATAGGGGTTGAGGATTAGGGTTGAGGTTCCAATGTATAGGGTAGAGGGTTCAATGTATAGGGTAGAAGTTTGAGGGTTTATACATTTAAGGGTTGAGGGGGGGGTTAAGGTTTTAGGGTTTAAGGGTTTAAGAGTTGAGGGATGAGGTTTAGGATTGATGGATTAGGGTTGAGGGTTGAGGCTATGGGGTTGAGTATATAGGTTTTAGGGTATATGGTTGAGGATCCAATGTATAGGGTAGATGGTTGAGAATTGAGGGTTTAGGGTTTAATGTATAGTGTAGAGGGTAGAGGGTTGATTGTTTAAGGGCTTAAGGGTTGAGGGATTAGGGTTTAAGGGTTGAGGGTTGAGGGATTAAGGGTTGATAGTTTAGGGTTTAGGGATTGATGGTTGAGGGTATAGGGTTGAGGGACTAGGGTTGAGAGGGAAGGATGGAAGGAGGGAAAGATGGAGGGAGAAGTGAGATAGAGAGGAGGAGAGAAGAGGAGGGAAGGATAAAGAGAGATAAGGGTTGAGGATCCAATGTATAGGGTAGAGGGTATAGGGGTTGAGGGTTGAGGGATTAAGGTTGAGGGTAAAGGGTTGAGGGTTGAAGGTAGAGGGTAGAAAGTTTAAGGGTTTAGGGTTTAAGGGTAGAGGGTTGAGGGTTGAGGATTGAGGGTAGAGGGTAGAGGGTATTGGGTTAAGGGTAGAGGGTAGAGGTTTTAGGGTTTAAGGGTTGAGGTTTAAGGTAGAGGGTATAGGGGTTGAGGGTTTAGGGTTTAAGGGTTGAGGGTTGAGGGATTAGTGTTGAGGGTAGAGGGTATTGTTGGGATATGGTGTTGTACACCATTACATAAAATTATTTATTATAATGTAATTAAATAATTATTTAGTTATGATGCACCTTGGTGGTGTGGATAATCCCACTAGGTAATTATTTGGGGACCCACTTGATGTTGTATTGTAACATTGTATTATTATTTATTTGTGTGGGAGACATATGATAATAATTTAATATTGGGGAAATATTAAATAAAGTGATGTCTTAGTACCCAATATTAAATAAGGGGTTAGTGGTTTTGTATTCACATGGTTTTATGGTACATGGTTTCACCTTACCACTAGTTGTATTATGTGTGAGATTGTGTGTATAAAAGAAAACACGTGTAGTGGTTTATTTTGGCTGAGTGGTTTGGTTGTCATTATTGAGTTTTCTTAAGGAGTGCATTTGTGAAGCATTGCATGGGATGTGTGGATTCATGCTTGGACACATGCGAATGCATTGGAGGGCTTTATGCTTCAGAGGTATTCATTGTAACTCTTGTATTGGTTTATTGCTAAATAATATGGAATATAGATGCTTTTGGAGGCTAGGTTTTTCCCTCTTGAGGGTTTTTCTAGGGTATATCTTGTGTTATCTTGTGGCTTGTTTATTTGATCTATACATTTTGGTTACTTGTATGCATGTTTATCTCTCATACGTTATGTAGGAAATTAATTAAGATCATGGGTTAAATGCAATATTTCCTAACAAGTGGTATTAGATCTTTCATGGTTGAAGAATTTTTGTTATAACCGTAGTTTGATATTTTTTTGCAAAGTTGAAGCCATGGACATGCATTTAGGGTTTGAGGCATTAAAATATATGGAACACATGTTGTAGGTGTTTGTATGCAAATTTGGGCTTTTGGGTTGTCAAGATTTGTTGGGATTATTGCAAATCCGAAGTTTTCCAAATTTGGGTGAAAGAGGGTTTCTTGGTTTAAGTTTTCATTTAAGGGTTTTGTAGGGAAAATTTAATAGATGACCTCTTGAGACAAAATGGACCTCATGGTTGGATTCATGTTGGCTGAGAGACGAATTTTGACATAAAATTTTACCTATTTTGGAAAAGTTGAAAAAATGCAAAATTATTTTAGTTGTGGCCCAGTTTGGTCATGTGTAGAAACATATTATTAAAAAAAAAAACATGGTTTATTAAAAATCCGCAAAAAAAATATTTTGTCGTTGGGCTTGAAAAAAATTATATAAAAACCATACAAAAATAAAAAATGAAATTTATTAGAAAAATCATTTGAAAAAAAAATTAAATTAAAAATCAACTATATATATATATATAAGAGGCAAGTGGGGAGCGGCGGGAGCAGGGTCCGCAGATCAGCCCACCCAATGGACCTACAGTGACAAAACTACTCGGTACCATCACTGTCGGTTTGCCAATAATGGGTACTAGGAACCTCAGCCTGTAGTCTTGGCCGACGACGCCCTAAATTTTTTTATTTTTTCTTAAAAATATTTTAATTCCACCATTTGAAACTTGATGCTGGATTTCAAATTTGTAAAAGCCATAATATATATCTGGTTGGGTTAGATGTGGAAGGGGAGCCAAAGTTTTTTTTTAAATGAAAAATTAAATTAGATTTAAGTGCTAGGTCAGGTCCGCCATGTGGGTGGGGATTTTTTTAAATTTGGAGAATTAAGTTGAATTTAATACAATTTTGACATCCGCCACCCACCCACCACCAACGCCCCACCCAACAGCCACTAGGAGGACAAAATATAATAGTTTTTTTCAAATGCATGTAACTTTCACCCATGATGTTGGATTTTCGACTTCTTATAGTTGTTGGAAAGCTAGTTTTGAGTAGTACATAGGATTTTTCCATTTTTCCATGTTTTTGGAGCCTTAAGTCAGATATTCTTGTTTACACAATTTTGGTCATAACTTTTGCATACGAAATTGGATTTTCAATTTTGAAGAGGCATTGGAGAGCATTTGCAGTGTACTACACAGTGGTTCAGAGTGTTTATCAATTTATGGTGCAGATTGATCTTGGTACTTGTTTGATCACTTGTAGGTGCCTAAGATTGAACATGTGATTGTGTGAGTTGTAAGATGGGTTTCTTGAGTTCCAAGCTTAGAATAGTGACTGCCAACACCTCTAGACTATTAACCACACCTAAAAAAGAGAAAACAATGAAAGCATGAGAAAATAAGAACATGAAATCAAAACATTCCCCATGCTTGAATCTTGAATCACTTCCCTTGCTCTCTTATTTCTCCTTTTTGCAATCTCTTCCCTTATATTTTTTGCTTCACATGTGCAAATGCCTGCAAAATGGTAAGTAGAAAGTTGGAGACAATTAGCTGTTAAGTTGAAAATGGGAGAGGAGGGTTGCGTTTATAGACAACCATTCAAATGGACGGTCTAGATTAATCCTCTAGAAGGATTCCAAGATTGACGGATGAGGATGCATGAGAGGGAGGTTATGAAATGGATGGCCAAGATCAAGCCTCCAGAAAGATGCCAAGATCAATGGTCCAGAATTGATGCACCAAGAATATGCCATTCTTGGAAGAATTATGATAGGTATTGACACCAACGACTATGACACCTGGCGGCTATGACATCAATGAAGGCTATGACAGGGGTTAATGACAAGGAATCTTTGAATAGAGGAGGTGCATAAATAATTTATTTTAAATAATTTATTCAAAAATGGAGGAAAAGGACAATTGGCAAATAAATAATTTATTCAAATTATTTATTTGGAGAAAAAATGAAAATTAGTCATGGATAATTAATTTGAATTATTTATTCAAAAGAGAGGAATGACACATAATTAAATAATTTTGACCATTATTTAATTATAGAAGAATAAAAGGTAAAATAATAATAATTATTATCTAACTATAGATGAAAGAGAAATAATTAAATAAATAATGATTTATTTAATTATTGAAGAAAGGGTTCTATTAGCAATGCAATTAAATAATTTTAATTGATCAGGATAGAATAGAGATGAGAAGGTGAATTAATTAAATAATTAAAAACTTATTTAATTAATAGAGGAATATGATCAAACATAATTGAATAATTAAAATTATTGAATTATCGAAGGACGACAACCAAGAAAAATGACACTCGAAGACTTAGGACATTTTTTCAGTGTCTGCATTTTTCCCCTTTTTGACATAATGCAGTTCATCGCGTTGTGTCAAAGAAATTCAGCCAGGAGATGCTCTAGGATGCCCTGGTGATAGCTGGGTATAGGTATGCCCCCTTAGGAAAATTGGACAAATTTTCAAAGATTTTCAAAAATTTGGAAAATTGTCCCAATAAGACAAAAGGATGGCTAGGACCTTGATGGTGAAGACAAAATTAAGGATCAAGGTCAAAAATAGGGTCAAATTTGAGGTCAAGGGTGTGAAAAGGTGCGACTAGAAGACGAGGCAGGTCAAGAACCCTAAGTTTGGACCTATAAATGCCAATTTGAATTTGAAAAAAGGTCATTTTCACATTCCATATTTAGAAATCTTGAGAGCTCAGAGTGAGTAGGCAGCAAAAATGTCCCCAGTTCCAAAGGCTTCCCACCGTGTGTATCGGATTTGCACACACCGTCGTCTTGAGGGAGTGCCCGCTCCGATATTTACTACAAACCCATGTTTTAATTTTTTCGTTTTACGTGCATTTAGTGTAGGAAATAATTTAGTAGAAAATTGTGTCGCATGATGTGTGACACATTTGTCATCGTGTTTGACGCATTTGATAAACAGTTTTCTACAATCATCTTGGTGTGACACAAGTGCATTAGGGTAGGGGTAGAAATGTTTGTGGTGGTGTGCATAAAATTGTGCAACGCAAATGATTTTCTGAGTTGCATATGCGATTGAGAAAGACACAAGTGACTGAGTACGATGCACGTGTGGGTCCAAGTGACACATATTAGGCATGTTATGCATTTGCAGTTACAAGCCAGTTATAATTTATGTGACGCATTGGATAAAAATTGCGGCATAATTTCCTGATTAAGGATTTTCCCTAGACTAGGAAAGTTTGACTTGGTCAATTTAGATTCAATAGGTCAAATGAAGGTTTCAGATTGACATTATTGGCTGCTTGTTGATTTTAGGTGTGTCTTCCTCCCATTTACACATGAGAGTCCAGGCCAAATGTGATCTGACTACGGGACCAGTTAGGTGATGATGAGAAGGGTGTGTTACTAAAGCTAGGATTATTTTATGTGACCTATATACCCACTATTAGGGAAAATAGGAGCATGTTGATAGTGTTAGCAGAGTGGTGGTACTCGGAGATGAGCAACTTCCATTTGCCTACAGGGGAGGCGACAGTCACCCTAGAGGATGTGTATAGGATCCCGAGGTTACCCATTTGTGGAAAGCGTGTGCGATACGATCTGGCTCGAGGACTACAAGCGCTGCATGAGTAGTATGAGACCGAGGATGATGTTGAGCTCGATATCAAGGGATATGAGATCCGGTGGGAGATCCTGGCAGAGACATATGACTGGTTTGATTGTGTTTCGTGTGCGCTAATAACATGTGTGATGATTCTTGATCACAGGGACCGTGATTTCCCAGTTGGTTGGGGAGAGATGTTAGGGTCAATGGTTCGACATAGGACAGTCTATGCATGGGGGCCATGTCTATTGCCTATGCTATATTTCCAATTGCATCATATTGTGTATAGATAGGGGCAGAGCTTGAGTTGTGGTGTGACCTTGTTGATAGTTTGGGCCTGGGAGCACATAGTTGTGTTTCAGCCACCAGTGGTTCGTCAAGCAGTGGTCACTGCACCATATGCTTATCTATATCAAGGTGAATTAATGTAGACACACGTGGGGGATTTGGGCTATTGGAGGCATGACATTGACACACTAGTGAGATTCATTTGGAGACCATACAGGACTTGCCCATTGTGGATAGATGAGGATGACCACTTACCTTGGTGCAAACAACCTAGATATATTATTGGGAAGACAGTACAAAGTCAACACATCATTGATATGTATCTCCTAGAGAGGGTGTAAAGACAGTTTGGGGAGAGATAGGGAGTTCCTATGGGTAGAGCAAAGTATGGGAGGTCCTCCTACGAGGTGCATCCGTGGGGTCCACATATTGTTGTTACTACAACTGAGTAGGAGATCGATGCTATGTAGGCATTAGATTGGGAGTGGTGAGGAGGGGATGCAGGTGTAGGTATGACACCAGATTATGATGATCGGTGGTGGATTCATAGGCCCATTCCACTCACAGATCCACAACAACTAGCACCAATAGAGCACAGAGTTAGGGGTGTGAGAAGCCAACGGGGAAGTAGAGGTGGGAGGGGTAGAGGAGATAGAGGATGGGGGGATGGAGGAGGGCGAGGAGATGATGGGGGTGACAAAGGAGGAGGATGAAGGGGAGGTGATAGACAGATGAGGAGGAGGGACAGAAGGCGACAGGAGGGTAGGAAACTACTACCCATCCAAGAGGAGGTAGAGATGGAGGAGGATCATCTAGAGGTCAGGGTCACAACAGAGGTATTGGTACAGGTTGAGGAGCAACATGCAAAGGTTCCTACAGTGGAGATTTCCCAACTAGAGGGTATGGAGGTCAAGGGAGGTGGTGATGGAGGATAGGGAGAGCAGGAAGGAGAGGAGGAGGTGGATATTGGTGAGACATAGTGGATTCTCCATGAGAGGATCATCATGGGAGAGGAGGAGATGCCACAAGAGGTGGGAACTGGAGAGGGGGAGGTATCAACAGAGTAAAGGATAGCCACTTTATAGGTTCAGGTGTAGGCCCTTGAGGTATAGTTGAGGATAGTGACTGCGGAGAGGGATGACCTTAAAGTCGAGAGGGATGCATTCTAGGTGGAGAGAGACTTGGCAGTGATCAGCCGACAGCAGACCGACCAGCAGATGATCGAGTTCACAGCTACATGTAGCGGGTTAGTGGTCGAGGTTGCCTGAGAGTATGCCAAAGCAAGTAGGGCTAGTCAATATTACAGGGACCTATATGAGAGAGTGGTACCTCTAGAGAGGAGGGAGCCCACATTTTTTGAGATAGATAGTGGCTCACAGGGCAGAGGGCACAACGGGATGGACACCTGGTGGACATAGAGTAGGTCCCAGGGTCAGACATCAAATGCCAAGTGAGTTGGTCCATATGATAGGCCTCCTACTACAGAGCATAGGGCTAGAGATGCACCACACAAAGAAGATGCCCTAGGGACATGTGATCAGGGTAGTTCAGGGTAGAGCCGATTGTTGTTTATGTATTAGACACTGATGTTTTATTATTGAGCCTACGAGCTCCACTTTCAATGGACACATCTTGACATTGTTCTATGACACATTATTTTTTGAGTGATATAATATATATGATTTTGGTGGTAGTGGATGATATGCATTATGATGTGTTTATGCATTTATGATGACATACTATGTGATGGATGCTTATGCTATGATTATGGTGTTTGTTGATGCATTCTATATGATGATGAGATGGTTTTGATATGCTTTATGATTATGTTCTTATGACTATGTTATAAATGTTTACAATTTTATGATATGCAATATGGATTACTTAATGTTTATGACATGTAGTGTGATATGATGATGATCTATATGATTATGTTATGAGTTTAGTGAAATATAATGATGTAATGCATTTATGGTTATGGATGTTCTTATTATGCTATGTATGAATGATGGAAATGACCTAATGCATTTTGATATGGATTGCATTAATGTAATGTAATGTTTGCATGATGTTTGATTGAAAATATGTAATGTGAATGCAAAATGTGATGGTTAATGTGATATGTGATAGCAGGATATCGTGTATATGATATGTAATGTAAAATGCAATGCAATATGTGATGTGAAGAATTGTAATGTAAAATGCAGTGTTATATGAAGTGTAATGGAAATGGATTGTAATGAAACATGTTATGGAATGTAATTTACTATGTGATATGGGATGTAATGTGATGAAAAAATGTAATGCAAATGATGATGAGGTATGAATTCCTTATGAATGCAGTTTGTGTTTTTGTATTTTCTTATGCAAATATGTGTGACCTAATATGAAAATGATGTCTATGATGATGGTGCTTTCTATGATGTAATCTAGCATGATTATGGATGCAAGATGTTTTTGTATGTCACAAGACTTTGTCAAGATGCAAACTGAAGAAATGTTAGTGTGAAGAAGATGGAAGAGATGGATGTTAGCATGGAAAAGATAAAGGGGATGGAGATGGAAAGTTAGACTAGGAATGATAAGGGATCCAACTTTCATGCTTACATTTTTATATTTATCATCATTGGGCACCCAAAAATGTCACAAATGGTCCACAAATACCATGGTATGACATAAACCAAGGTGTGCAAGGTGAAATTTGGGTGAGACAAGCAGTCAAAAAAACAAGGAATTCCTTAGGTCATACTAGGGACCAAATTGTTCCAGTCTTTTTTCCAAGACAAACCACAGACAACAAACAAAGAAAAGAGGCCATGATCTATCATCGTCCCTCTAAATCTGTTGATAGGAAATCCTTGAGGAGACTAGTAACATGATGCAAAACTAATTGAAAAGATAAGACAAATCCAGATCAACAAAGTGTTTGCTAGAGAGATAGTGTTTTCCAATAAGAGTGATAAGATGGTTTGATATGATTGATTTGATTGAGATGACCGAGTTTGATTGATAAATTGACAAGGATTGATTGATAAGTTGACAAAGGTTGAAAAGTTGATTTGAACGATAGTACCTAGTTTTAGGAAGGACACATCTTGAGCAAGGCATGTTTCCAAATTGATTTGATTGACAAGATTGATAGGGTTGACAAGGTCTGATTAATAATGATTGTCCCTGATCTCAGAAAGGCCACATCCTGATTAAGGAAAGATTGATTGACAAGGTTGACAAGATAGTTTGATTGTTTGAAAAATATTGATTGATATGACCAAGGGATGTGACAATACCTTATTTCATGAAAGACATATCATGTTTAAGGAAAGCACATCTAGTAAAGTTGACCAAGTGATAAGTGTTGATAAGGCACCTAGCTGCAAGAAAGACATGTCCTGCTTAAGGTGAGTGAAAAAGTTGACAAATTTCATTTCCAGGAAGGACACATCTTGATAAAAGACAAGAAATAGGACCAAATGAGACAAATGTCGTAATGCCCCATTCCGATTGAATGACTAGATTGATTGATTGATGAAAGATTTTGTTGGTTATGTTTGTTTATTGATTAGTGATTTGGTTTAAATGATAATTGTTTTCGAACCAAGGACACGACCAGACCTGACAAACCCTAAAGGAAATGACCTAGGGGCCTCGGGAGCTCATCGACATATTGCCTTGCCAACATAGCAATGCGTAGAGACCTCGTAGTTCGTCATGATTTTACTTTTCCTTATTCGACCAAAGACTAAGTCATGATTTTATTTGGACAAACTAAAAGGATTGACCTAATGTCTTGGGGGCCCATTTCTAATTTTTTTGGGATTTTGATGTTTTTTTAATTTTTTTTGGATTTTGATGTTTTTTTTGTTTTTGGGATTTTGATGTTTTTTGATTTTTTTGTATTTTGATGTTTTCTATTTTTTTTGGATTTTGATGTTTTAAAAGGCTAATACCATGTGTTATTTCCCATTAAGACGCGAGTCAAGGAATTTCCCCTAGTTAAGTGTAGGACCAATTTATTGTGCGCAAGGGGAAGCAGTGGACAAATCTGAAGGAAGATTAGGATGCTAAATTTCAGTGGTTCTTAGGCCATGAGAAGGATGATGAGGCTTTATTATGAATAAGTGTCATGTGTGAATGGATGGGTGGAAAGGGTGAAGGACAAGATGGAGTGACAATAGACAAAGGAGAAGAGACTAACTACACATGGAACCTATTTTCTAGGTTTTCACCATGGTACTTATCCAAAGCGCCACCGAAGTGGTTTTCACTTTTGGATGAATTATTTCTCTTTACTATTTTTTTTTATTTTTTCCATTTTTTTGATTTTCTTTTTTGTTAGTGTAGGTTTTTTAATGTTTTTCCTACACATTATTAAGCATACCTTAGGTTATAGGAGATGTGGTTTATGTGAGGACACATGGCGTAATCCATCGGTTACATGTGTTGCTCCCACTCACACTTAGGTGGTTGAGTTTCACACCCTCTTTTGGCCTTATATGCCACCTCACAAAACCACTCATTTGTCTCTTTCTAAGTAGGTTATGCCACCTATTTGGCATTTTCCAAGTAGGCATAACTCCCACCTAATTTGGTTATTTGGGAGTTATTACCCCTCTTGGAATTATTTGCCCATATTGTGCTATATAATCAGCACTCACCTCTCCCTCCTATCTAGTCAAGATGAGTTCATATTAACTCAATCAATTCAAAGGAGAGTTGAGGCATATTGTATCATTTAGTGTGTGATAATAACATCATTTTGTTATTGCACTATATTCCTGCATTTTATCTCTTGCTGCTCTCATGTGGAAGGTTTATCTTGGTTTTGCAGGTGATCCTGGGTGCTCGAGTTCATCAACAACTCTTACATGGTATTAGAGCGTCAGATCTGCAAGCCCCTTCTCAAATTTGAGAGATTTGTGAGTGTTTAATCAATATTGCAGGTTGCAACATGCCTTTGCTTGTCTTAAGTAGGTGGTTCTACCTTTTCATGCTGTTTTTTGGTTGTTGGGGTCGTTTTATGTTGCTAAAGACATTTTTTTTACACTACATCCATATTTTCTGTATATTTTAAAGAAAATCCGCCATCTGGGTTTTGTTCGTAGTAGAAAAAAACCATCTGGGTCGTTGATAGTTTCTGAATACAGGTTACATATTTTTAGAATCTAAATCAGAACATTTCTATAGATCCCCTCTCCAATTGCATTTTTGATTTTGCAGTCAATCTTTGGAGGGCCATAATTCAGTCATACAAGCTCTTTTTTCAGAGATTTTTTTTTTGATTTGGGGTATAATTTCATAGGCTTTGCAGTGGTGTGATCCATTTTTTCTCAAGTGATCTGGATTTTCCAGAAAATCAATTTTATCAGCAGATCTGAAGGACAGTTCTCATTTTTTTAACTTCAAATTGATGTAACTTTCACATACGACCTCGTATTGAGGTGATTCTTTTTTTGAAAGTGAATATTTTTTCAAGCACTACACATTGGTACTATTTTGAGGTTCTAATTCTGAGATTTGATTGTACTTTCAGTATTTGGGTCTATTTTATACATTTGTAAAACTCTGGAAAACAAATCTAGCATTGTAAACACACTGATTTATAAAGTGCCAAATTATTTTATGTTGGGGGGGATTTTTTATTGAGTGAAAAAGGGGGGGTATCTCTTTGTGTGTGTGTGTGTTTTTTGATCTGTTCACTTGTGCTTTTCTTTTCCTTCACACATGGATCATTCTAAGGTTCCTTTGCTAACACCTTATAATTATGCAACATGGCATCAACATGCATGGAATGCCTTAATGCAACTTGGGTATACTCCATATGTTGAAAACAAGGTAGCTGAACCTGAAGATGATAAGGAAAAGATAAAATGGATGCTTGAACATACAAAAGCTCTTGGATGTCTTCGTAGCTTTGTTTCCCTTGATCTTATGTTTCAGATTGAATCTTGTACAAATTCACATGATGCTTGGGAAAAGTTAAAATCTTTGTATGGTACAACAGATGAAGTCAAAGGCTATCAGATTGAAAATGAATTGATGAGCCTTGATCCAAAGAACTTTGGCAACATCCAGGATTATATTACTAAGGTCAATGATCTGAGAGCACAATGTAAAGCTTGTGGTATTGATAAAAAGGACATTCAGTTAATCTATAATACACTGAATAAACTTGGTCCTGAATTTGCAGCTTTTGTTTCTAGCTTTCATACTCATAGACTGACTATGGGATCTGCATACACTATGCCTTCATTTGCATCTTTTTCTGAGATGTTAATGCATGAACAACAAAAGCTTCTTTCTATGGGTCTCATAAAGCCATCACAGAATCAAGCCTTGTTGGCTAGTCAGCCTAAGGGACAGAAAGAGTTAGGACAATCTGACAAGAAACAAAAGAAATCTAAGAAAAATCCACACACAGATCAAGCACAACACAAATCCTCTACAAGGGAGGACTCATCTAAGAAGGAGAAGTCTACTTGTTCATATTGCAAGAGGATTGGACATGAAGAACATTCTTGTTATAAGAAGGATATTGATGAACTGAAACATCTTCTTAAGAAGAACAACATTGATCTACCTTCTAGAATGTCTGAGTCTACTTCTTCTTCACATTCCAAACAGTCAGGATCTAGTAAGGATAAAGGTCATGCAGAATTTGCTTCTGAGTCTAAGAAAAATAAAGGTAAAGCTCTTTGTGCTTCTACAAGTCATGAATCAGGGAAATGGCTCCTAGATTCTGGAGCTTCTCATCATATGGCTTCTTCACAGTCTATGTTCTCTTCTTTTGAGCCTTGTGCTATGCCACCTATTCTGATGGGCAACAACACTTACATGAGTGTAATTGGGAAGGGTTCTATTGATATTGGGGATGGCACCTTCAATGATGTTTTGTGTGTACCTCACTTGACAAACAATCTTCTTTCCATCTATCAGATCACTCATGGTGGAGCAGGCAAGACTGTGGAATTCACACCTGATTCAGTTATCATCAGAGATTTGGAGAGCACAGAGATAATTGCTACTGGGATAGTTGATAATGAATCTCGGTTGTATACCTTTTCAGACTTTGCACCTGATGACGGTTTTGATCCTTTGGCTATTGATCACACTCCTTGTGTGACATTTGATTTTGAGGAGAATTTTGGCTATTTGAATCTTGGTATTCTCACATCAGATCCAGTTATTGAGCCTTACATTCCTTCTCCTCTAATGATTGTTGCTTCTGAAGATACTTGTGTTACTTTCATTCCTACTTGTGATTCAGTGCAACAGGATCACATCGTCTTCCAGATATAGTTGCTTGGGATGACTACTTGACAAACATTGCAGGTTTGTTCATAGAGTCTCATATTTCAGACTTGGGAGACACTATTCATGACATCCATCTTCTCTTTGATGAAGTTGATTCTTCTTCAGTTGTTATGGAGGAACGTGTGGATCCTCTTGTTCATTCTCCACATGATCATTCATCACAGTTTGACATGAGTGTGGATACTTTTGAGCAGCATTTGGAGGAGGCATCTTTGTTTTCAGAGGAGGTAGTTGAGTCTTTGGATTTTGTTCTACACACATCTCTACTAGGTTTTGGATTGTCATCTTCATTAGTGTGGCCTATAACACCCGAGTTGGTGGTGGCAACTTTCGACATCGACGTGGAGACAGATGAGCAGTTTTCAGAGACTTCATACATTTTGAGCTTTCTTCCCTCATATTCATTTCAGGAATGGGAAGACATTCTTCATACACCTTTGGTTTTGTTTCTTCCTAAGGGGAGGAACATTGTTCAACGATCGTGGACCATGTTCTACATTCAGTTTCGAGCTTCAACCATTGGCATAGTTGACTACTTTGGGGAAGACTACATGGTCTTTCCTATCCTTTCTATTTTGGAGGGGACTTCTTCCTTGCATGGGATTCTTCTTGTGTTGGGAAACTTGTTTTCTTTTCTCTCTTTTGGGGAGGAGTTTTGTCCCACTGGGTTTTCTCCTTTACTTCATTTGTGAGAAAGTATTTTGTACATGGGTACCTAACATGGCCTAGTAGCCGGGACCCATATTTGCATCTTTGTGTCTTCTCACCCACCTAAGCTATGCTTAAGGGGGGGTGTTAGTGTAGGTTTTTTAATATTTTTCCTACACATTATTAAGCATACCTTAGGTTATAGGAGATGTGGTTTATGTGAGGACACATGGCGTAATCCATCGGTTACATGTGTTGCTCCCACTCACACTTAGGTGGTTGAGTTTCACACCCTCTTTTGGCCTTATATGCCACCTCACAAAACCACTCATTTGTCTCTTTCTGAGTAGGTTATGCCACCTATTTGGCATTTTCCAAGTAGGCATAACTCCCACCTAATTTGGTTATTTGGGAGTTATTACCCCTCTTGGAATTATTTTCCCATATTGTGCTATATAATCAGCACTCACCTCTCCCTCCTATCTAGTCAAGATGAGTTCATATTAACTCAATCAATTCAAAGGAGAGTTGAGGCATATTGTATCATTTAGTGTGTGATAATAACATCATTTTGTTATTGCACTATATTCCTACATTTTATCTCTTGTTGCTCTTGTGTGGAAGGTTTATCTTAGTTTTGCAGGTGATCCTGGGTACTTGAGTTCATCAACAACTCTTACATTTTTTTCACCAAGACACCTGTTTGCTAGGTTTTCATCAGGGTGACCATTTTTTTTTATTTTTTTGTATTTTTGACTTTTTAAGGGGATACTTTGAGAATCAAGTGTAGTACTTGCAAAGGTGCATATTGTTGATTGGTTCATACAATGGTTCTCCTTTAGGAGTAGAGAGTTGATAAGCACCTGATCCATATGATGCTATGACAATATAGGGGCCCAACCAATTAGGTTCAAACTTTCCAAGCTTTTCTTGTTCTGCTCGATTCTTCGGATTTTCTTTCAAAACTAAGTCACCAATGTCAAAGCTTCTAGGTCATACCTTTTCATTATAGTTGTGTTGAAGGAAATTCTAGTATGCTTGCAAATGTGTCAATGCATTATGTCTCTTTTCATCCAAGAGTTCTAGCTCATGTAGATGGGATACACGATATTCTTCTTGATCAATCAAGCCTTGCATGGAGACTTATAGGGAGGATAACTTGACCTCTATAGGAAGTATTGCCTCAGATCCATAGACAAAGGAATATGGAGTGGCTCTAGTTGGAGTGTGAACACTAGTACCATAGGCCCATAAAGTAGGATTGAGTTGTAGGTACCAGTTGCGGCCAACGTCATTAACAGTCTTCTTTAGGATTTTCAGGATGGTCTTATTAGATGCCTCAGCTTGGCCATTGCCTTAGGGGTAATATGGAGTATAAAAATTATGTTGGATATGGAATTTTTCACAAAGCTCACAGACATCCTAATTTTTGAAAGGGTGACCATTATCAGTGACAATAGACTATGGAATACCATAGCGACAAATGATACAATTCAAGATGAACTTAGCTATTTGCTATCTAGTGATGTAAGTCAATGGGATAGCTTCAATCCATTTTGTGAAGTACTCAGTAGCGATAAGGATAAACTTATGTCCATTAGAAGAGATGGGATGGATTTTTCCTACGAGGTCAAGTCCCCACTGAGAAAATGGCTAAGGTGATGTAAGCAGCTTCCTGAGCTAGTGAATGTATAAGATCTCCATGAATTTGACGCTGGTGAAATTTCTTTACAAAGTGATAAGCATCATGTTCCATCGTAGGCCAATAATATCCTATTCTCATGAGCTTTTTAGCTAAGATTGGACTAGTAGAGTGAGCTCCACATATACCTTGGTGTACCTCTTGTAAGGTTGTTTGTGCTTCATTTTAGTTGAGACATTGAAGGAGGGTACTATCTAATTGCGGAAGTAAAGAGTGTCTCTGATGATGGCATATTTGGATGCTTGTCAGATAAAAGTATTTCATTGGTTAGGGGACAAGTGAAGAGGGATACTTTGGTCCTATAAATAGGCATAGATGTCTTTACACCAAGGAGATTCAAGACCAACAAGTTCACACACAAGTTCAATTTTGGGGACATTGAATGTGGGGATCAATAGTTGTTCCACCAAGAACTCATATTGCAAGGCATTGTTGGGAATGTCCAAGAGAGATCCAATTGTAGCCATTGCATCAGCTGCTTTGTTTTGGATTCTTGGTATCTGTTCAAAAGAAATATTGTCAAAGTAAATTCTGAAGTTGTCTACCATGTGCTTCTAGGGCATCAATTTCTCATCCTTGGTGTCATAATCGTCATTAACTTGTTTAATCACTAATTGAGAGTCACCATAGACTTGAAGGTCCTTAATTTTCCAATTTATTGCCATTTAGAGTCGTATCAATAACATTTCATATTCAGCCATGTTGTTTGTGCATGGTAATGCTATTTGAAATGACCGAGGAATGGAATCTCCTTGAGGTGTGATAAATAAAATATAGGCTCTTGATCCATGAATTGTATAAGATCCATCAAATTATAGCTTCCATGTTGTTGGTGTGTCTATGACAAGGATCGATTCATATGGGAAATCAAATATCAAAGGATGGTCTACTTTTAATGGTGCATCTATGAATTGGTCAGCTATTACTTGTCCCTTTATTTCCTTGTGGTCAACATACTCAATGTCATATTCACTTAAAATCATAACCCATTTAGCTAGCTTTCTTGTCAATGTTGCTTTGCTGAGAAGATATTTCAAAGGATCAATTTTGGAAATCAACTTTGTTTTGTGATTTAGCATATAGTGTCTCAATTTTTGTGCTGCAAATATTGCTGCTAGACATGCTTGCTCAATAGGACTATAGTTTAGCTCATACCCAACTAAAGTGTGACTGATATAGTATATTTCCCTTTCCTTGCCATCATTGTTATTTTGTGCTAAAAGTGTCCCCAATGCTGATGTAGTAGTTGTGATATATAGTATCAGATGTCTTCCATCAATTGGTGGTATAAGGACTGGTGGAGTCAATAAATATTTCTTGATTTGATCAAATGCTTCTTGACACTTTTCAGTCCAATTAAAAGGGATGTTTTTTCTTAACAGATGTTCGAATGGATGGGCCATGCCTTCTAGCTGAGCAATGAACCTGCAGACTGATTGTAATCATCCTTGTAATGTCCTTAATTGACTAATATTGGTTGGTGGTGGCATGTCTAAGATAGCTTTTACTTTGGCTGGATTGACTTCTATTCCTATGTGAGAGACGGTATATCTTAGAAGTTTGCCTGATTGGACCTCGAAAACACATTTCTTTGGATTTAACTTGAGTTGATATTTTTCAAGTCGGGTGAAAACCTTATCCAATACTACTAAGTTTCCACTTGATTCTAGAGATTTGGAGAGAAGTTCATCAACATAATCTTCCATAAGGATGTGCACATAGTCATGAAAAATTGTGGTCATGGCTCTCTGATATGTAGCTCTAGTATTTTTCAGTCCAAATGGCATGACATTCTAGTAGAAAGTTCCCCAAGCGCATGTGAAAGTTGTCTTTGGTTGATCTTCAGTGGCGATTCTGATATGATTGTAACTTGAGAATCCATCCATCAATGATAGCATTTCGTGTCCAACAATTAAATCTACTATGATGTCAATGTTTGGAAGAGGAAAATTATCTTTGGGACAAGCTTTATTGAGGTCTTGGAAATCTGTACAAACTCTTATTTTACCATTTAGTTTTGTGACAGGAACTAGATTTGATATCCATTATGCATAATCGATCGTACGAATGAATCCGACGTCCAAGAGCTTCTTGAGTTCTACGTTGACAAGGAGTGCGATTTGGGGGTGTATTTTTCTTAACTCTTGTTTGAATGGCTTGGCATTTGGCAGTAGTGGTAAGTGATGTAGAACCAATTTGGGATCCAATCCAGGCATATCAACATATGACCACATGAAATTGACTTGTCTTTCTAAGAAGAATGCTATGAACTCAAGCTTTTCCTTAGTGGTCAAAGATGCTTCTAACTATATTATTCTGGATTTATCTGATGTTCCAATTTTGACTTCCTTTGTTTCTTCTATAAGCAATGATAATCTCTCTCGGTCTATTGGGAGACAGTCCTTTCCTCCATCCTTAGGTGCGTCTGAGAGGTTTTCACCTTTGGATACATCCTTTATTTTTACTTTTTCGTGGTCAGCAAATGCCTTTCAGTTTTCACTTGAAGACCTATTATTTTTATTTTTACTTTTTTCATTTTCACTTTTGTGACTAGAGGACAGGACAACCTCACCAAAGTATGTTTCATAATTGAGCTCTATGGAAAATCCAACCTTATGATCCCCTCTTGGTATTCCTTCATGAAGTCCCATAAACTCAACAATTGCTTTGTCATTTTTGAAAGTTTCCAAACTTGGTAGTTCTTGTTGATCCCAATCTATAAGTTGAGGGTAGACAAGGGGTAAGCCATCATCGGTATTGTCAAGGGTCATTGTGTAGGTAGACAGGGTAAAAATGAAACTAGAATCATCAGGCTCCTAGGAGGATTGATCAATGGATTGCCAAAAGTAGTGTTGGAGTCATTCTTCCTTAGTTAAAGACATTTTCATATGGGTACTTGATGGGTTTCGTGAAGAATCAAGGGTAAGCATTTGGTCAAATTCCCCAAACAGTTTATCAAGGTCCATGAAAGTGGTGGAGGATAGGAAATCCCATTCATATTTGTGTGATCGATTATTATGTGTGCAATAAATGTAGATTAAAAATAAATCAAACACACCAATGGAACTTTAAATCAAAGCATAAAATAAAGGAAAGGAAATGTAAACTCCGTTTATGCTTCAAAGACGTTCCATTGTCCTCTATCTCGAGTGTTTTTGTCAATTCCAACGTGCTCTCAAATTTGTATGCTAGGCTCAACAAATAGTCTTTCTAGAGAACGAGATTTGAAGGATGATGATTGTATTCTATGCTATGATATGATTAACATGCATGGTTGCTAGAATGTAAGAATATGAAATACTATATATACTAAAGTTGATAATGACAATGCTAGAATGCTAGAATGCAATTAGGCTCTAATGAGTGTATATTTGTAAGTAAAAAATGCTTGGATTTGTAGGGGTATTTATAGAGTTTTCAAAAGATTCTGATTGGTTGATGTGATCAACAGTTGTGAAAATTCTTGGCAGATCGAATGGTAGAAGATGGATAAGACTGGAGAGAAAAATAGAAGAAAACCAAAAAGGAATATTTGTTTCCTTTTTTGTGGAAGAGATAAGATGAGATGATAAAGATGAATTGTAAAAAAATCATCTTTTTATGAGATTTTGGAAATACTTTGAAGATAAATAGTGAATTATAAATTCAATTATTTATTTATGGGTGACATGGAGATTTTAATTAAATAAAATATTTAATTAAGATTTGGAGAATAATAAAATATTTCATAATTAAATAAAATATTTAATTAATTAGAAGAAAGATTTGAATAGGAGAAAGGAAATATTTAAATTTAATTAAATCAAAAGACTTAATTAAATTCAAAAGGTGATAATTAATTAAAATAAATAAAGAGTATTTATTTAATTAATCAAGTAGACATATGAATGTGAAATAATTAAATAAATTTGATTTATTTAATTATGGCGGAAGAATAAAGTGAATGAACAATATAATTAATTTAATTAAATTTAATCATATGTAGAGGACTTTTAGAGAGATTAATTAAATAATAAATATTTAACTAAGTGCAACGATTAATTAGACATGACCAATTTTATGCATATACAATATTCATTGGAATCGACATCACAATCCCAAGGGTCTTCATATGTCTCGCTCTCATCTAAAGCACTAACAACCGCACTTGAAGGTGACCAAGTACCTTAGATAGTCACTTTTACTGGAACAAACCCTAGCCCTTGATGACTTATTAACTTAGGAGGTTGTAGAGGTTCCAACATTCATTACTTGTTTAGACCAAGGCCACTGTGTCCATCATATCCATGTTGTTTCATTATTTGGAACCCTTTTGGATACTGTTCAATTCGCAATTTCTTAGTCTCAATGTCCTCCTCTTCCTTGTATAGCCATGTAAGAATGTGGTCATCTAGAGATTCTTTAGCAAGTTCCCCCCATTTATTGAAGGTGGTAGGAGGATTGTCTATGAAAACTTTGGGCTGCATAGGATGTGGTTTTCCGTATGACTTTGGTGACTTGGGTAACTTGCCGATGAAAAAGAGACTCTTCATATCGTATTCTTTACATCCTTTGTCTTGGATCTGGATCTTGGGTGTGGAAGGTGTAATGAATGAGTTGGGTGATTTTACAAATGCAGATGGATCAATGTAGTGAGATGGAGGGGTGGATGAAGTGGAAGGTGAGGCCTCTCAATTGATGGGCACTTGATGCTCAGTAGTTCCTTTGAGGTTGGAACAATATTGGAAAGGATCAGGGTCACTTGGAAAGGTGATTTCAGTACCGTTATGTGGGAACTTGAGGCATTGATGGTAGGTGGATGGAATAGCCCTCATGGCATGAATCCATGGGCAGCCAAGGAGGAGATTGTAATGTAAATCCAGATCCAAGACGTGAAATACTGTGTCCTGTATTGTTGGGCCAACTCTTATTGGAAGTGAAATTATGCCTTTGGAGGTACGTTCAACATCATCATAAGCTTTGATCTCAATTTTCTTTGTTTTTTCAATACAATTATCAGAGTATCCCAATGCCTTGACTAATTTTAGTGAGAAAATATTCAAGCTTGCTCTACTGTCTACTAGGACTTGTCTGATCTTGTGTGTATTAACACATACTTCTAGATGTAAAGGACTGCTATAGTTAGATTTTGGTGCCGAAAAGTCTTGTTCAGAGAAGGTGGCATGGTGTGGTATAGCTAGGCATCCAACCATGGCATGATATTCATTGACATCTAAGTTTGTGGATATGGAGGCTTCTTGCAAGGATTTATCAAGGATGACACTATGTTGTGGTGAGATATGAAGGAGCTCCAAGATAGAAATTTGCATAGGAGTTTTCCCTAGTTGCTCTAGGAGGTTATATTGACCTTTGGTTGAGGATTTACGGATGGACCTGGAATAGTTATCCTGGTTTTGTGGGTTGCAATAGCACAATCTAATTTTGGCTTGTTTATGGTTATGGTGGCAATGCGATCATCAAAGGGTGTCATATTAAGGATGATAGTGTTGTAATCATGTTTGATAGTTGCATAATTGGCATTGTTATTCCCTAAACTAGAGGCTTTTCCTTTATCATAGTCTTGCAAAGGGGTCTTGAATATTGTATGATCAACATTTGTTTTTCCTTGTGAATTATGAACTAAAATGGCTTGATCCTCAATAAGGTCTTGAATGATATTCTTGAGTGTAAAACATCTAGATATTTTGTGTCCTTTTGTATGGTGGTTTTTATAGTATTCGTCATCTTTCCACCAATTAGGTTTGATCAACGAAGGTTCATAATTCTTGGCATCTAGCAATGTGATGACATTAGATTGCAAAATCTGTTTGAGGACTGATTCGATAGGTTCACCAAGGGGGTGTATGTTCTCTTGACATAGGGAGGACCTCTTCTTTGTTGGTTGTTTTGGACAACATTTAGCATTTGGTTTTGACTTTGTGTTTGGGTATTCGGTGTACTGGATGTGTTTGATGAAGAAGGGCTTAAGTTGAATGATTGGTCCTTTGGTTATCATTTTAGCATCAACAACTTCGTCATTCGTTACATTTTTTTTTTAGGACCAATATTTTCTTTTGTCATTGTTAGGTTTTGGATTGTCTTTGTTTATCTTGACTATTCCTCTAGTAATAAGGCCTTTCTCAATAAGTACACCTTTATCAAGAATCTCTTCAAAGGTTGTGCAACATTGGATTTGAATTTGAATCATCAACTCTCCGTTAAGGTTGTCTACAAACATGGTGACAAGTTGTCTTTTAGGAATGTGACAAGGGAATTTGCCTACCTAGCCTTGCCATCTTTGGTAGAATGAGGTAAGTGATTCCCCTTCCTCTTGTTTGGTCATGCTCAATGTTGCAAGGGTGACATCATTTTTAATGTTGAAGGTAAAATGATTGGTGAATTTGTCGTCTAGTTCACCCCATGTTTTGATTCCTTGTGGAAGGTGTGAGAACCAATCTGAGGCTGCTCTTGTTAGACTTCACAAGAATAACCTCATCAAATAGGTAAGGTCATATGCGACTTCCATGCATGATGTGTTGAATTCTCAAATGTGTTCTATGAGATCCCCTATCCCCTTATATTTAGGCAAAGGTGGTATTGTGAAATGCAGGGGAAAGGGTGGCATGTATAGGTTTCAAACAAATGGAAAGGGGCACAGTTCCTCCATAAATTAGGTTTTCTTGTTGGTTCCCAATTGCATGTTTTTCATACATTGTTCAAGGGACTACATATGTTGTATCAAAAGGTTTGCAAGAGATGGTGTTGCATTGTTTTGGTGAGATGTCATGGCATGGGCATTAAGGTCATAGGTTGGGTTTGGATTAAGATTGATGTTTTGTGACATGGGACCTTGATTGCCAAATGGATGTGTGTTGTTTTGATCCAGAATGAAATTGGTGTTTAGATTTGTTCCAAGGGTGAGGTTTGTATCTAGTATGGTAATTTGGAATTGTGGTATCGACCCTTGATTCATGTTTTGGTTTTGGAAATTGAATGCTTGATTTGCAAATGAGGGTATGGAACCTTGATTAACGTTTTGATATGAAGGTGTAGGACCTTTATTAATGTTTTGATGTGAAGGAATGTTCCCTTGGTTGATGTTTTGAATTGAAGGAATGGTCCCTTGATTAACATTTTGGAGTGAAGGTGAAGGTCCTTGGTTGGTATTTAGACATGTAGGTGTAGGTCCTTGAGTAAAGTTTTGGAATGAGGGAAGGGACCCTTGATTAGAATTTGAAGGTGTAGGTCCTTGGTTGGTATTTTGGAATGAAGTAAAGGTTCCTTTAGTAGAGTTTTGGAATGATGGAATAGCCTCTTGATTAATGTTTTGGAGTGATGGGATTGGTCCTTGATTTGCATTTTGATTTGAGGTTCTTCGTGAGACAATGTGAACCCTTCTAGATTTAGTTGGTGGGTTTTGACTTGATGATTGGGAACTTTGAAATTGTAATAAGGAACCTTGACTTGTGTTGTGAAGTGTAGGTTTAGGACCTTGGTTTGTATTTTGGGTCAAAGGCATAGGACCTTGTGATGTGGAACCTTGATGGATATTTTGTGGTGTGGACTTAGGACCTTGGTTTGTATTTTGGACCAAAGGTGTGTGACCTTGTGATATGGAACCTTGATTAGTATGTTGGAAAAGGGGGTTTGCGAAGGTATTTCCCATGGTATTTGTGAAACTTTGTCCTTGTGTAATGGTGTTGGCTTCCTTTTTTCCAAATGTTGGGATGTTTGGGATATGTGTAGTGGCGGTAGTCATGTGTGTAGTTGTCCCAAGAGGTATGCTTGATGCTTTTTTTGATGAGGGCATACCAAATGCAAATGGATTTTTGGTTTCTTTCTCCACAATGGTCAATACATCAAAACCTTGAGGTAATTTGGCCCCCTTTTTAGCTAGCACGTAAAAGTATGTGTTAGAGTCTACACTAACAAGTTGATCAATCATGTTCAAAATTTGTGGGTCACTATAAGCTTCTTCAATCTCTTCTTGGGTCAATTTTATGTTGGGCTCTTCTTGGCTCACGTTTTTCCATGTTTGGTGTCTTGGTGGTGTGTCTCTTGGAGGTGTTGAATGATTTGAATATATTCCAAGGGTAGTGTCATGAAAAGGGTTGCTTGAAAACTCCATGTTCTTTCTCTTGGTTTGGGACCTTGTTTCAACCATATGAGACTCTTGCAAGTTGGGGGATAATGCAAGATGGTGATGAACTAAACTATGTTTTTGGATTTTCTTGAGTATAAGGATAAATGAGGCTAGTGCAAGATGAGGATGAAGCTAATAGATACTAAAGGGTTTTAACCATTAAGGATGATGATAAGGTGACTAAATGGTGCTAATTGAAGGTTAAGGCAATAATGCAACTAAGGTTAAGATGAAGATAAACTATGTTTTTTTGGTATTTTTGAGGTATAAAAAATGCAAGGACAATGAAGGATTGACTAATTGATATGATACTAAGGTAAAAAAGAAATGTTTGAGATAAGGATGCAATATAGATGCAAATGAATCTTGAACAAAGGATGACAATGAGACTATTGTGAACCCAAGGAAACAATTCTAAGTGTCATTGACCATTCAAGGAGATGATTTTGACAAGGTTTCAGCTAAGGCTATGAAAAAATCTTGAGACTCAAATGTGATAAAGGTGGTAATGACAGGGTTTTGATAATATGGAGGATAATAGTCAATGAAAAATAGATTATGTGACCAAGAATTTCTAAAGGCTCAAAGGTGTTCCTATGTTCAAAATCTGAAAGCCTAAATGCAACCTAAAGATCAAAAGCTTGATTAATGGAATGCAAAGGACTATAATGCAATGTATCCCTAGTGGTAATGATAGAATGAGGTGGTGAAACTTGCATGTCTCTAGTTTATCAGATAGGGGTTAGTGTGGATTTTTTTTTTATCAAATTTTGGGAACAAATTTTGAGAATTTTTGTTTAACAGATAATTGCAGTTTAGGTTGTCAAATGTGGCTCTATTTTCATCAAGTACGGTTTAGGCAGATAGTTGCGATTTTCTAGATCTTAGTTGTGGCTCATAGTAGCAGTTGCAGGTCTGTGTCTGATAGTTGCAATTCCAGAATGTTATTTTTGATAGTTTTGATATTTTGTGATGATTTTGGTTTGAGTTTTTGACTGTTTCTGATGAGATATGATTGGAAAACACAATAGATAGTATCAAGCACTTTGTTTTGGACTAGTTTGATGTTTGATTTTTTGAGAAAACAAGCATAATCCTAGTAGGAAAGGGTTTGTATACTTGGTATAGGCCCAATGAAATACCCTGGATAAGTGTTGAACACCTCTCCTTCTCGAGAGTGAATAGATTAGAAGTTTGGTAGCACTGGCTACCCTCCATGACACTCACTTCTATGGGCACACCAACTTCGGATTCCCTGGTAGTCACTTCCTGGGAACTATTGTCTCTACTCAAGGGAGCTAGTAGTGAGTAACTTCGAGCATGTTACTATACCCTACACCATACCAAGCAACAGTTAAAAGGATAGGATTCTAAAAATAAGAGGGTTCTAGTAAATACTCAGGGATGTGGCACGTCGTGAGCGTACAACAAGCCACGTAAGGTTTTAATTACTCTACTAGGGGCTCTTATACCTTTAAAAGAAAAGGTAGGTACCCTGTTTTGAATGACACTGCACAGCTAAGGCCTACATACCACAAGGTCTTGATAGTTTAGTCTCATCCTTTTATATACTAGCCCAAGCAAAAAACTAGTTGGAGACATTCCCTCTTGCGAGGCAGGCCCCTCTAAGGTTTAGACACAAAAATACATGGGTCTGGATTTTTGATCACCAAGTTTGCACAAGGTGAGAGAATAATACCTACCATCCTTCAAACACTAAGACATGTGGTTCATTTAGCCTCTAATGCCACGCGTTGCAAACAAAAAATTACTAACCCATAAATTATACTCTACTTGCACAAGCCAAAAGAAAAATGAAAAAAGATCCTAAAACTGAAACTTTATACCTAGCAGACAAATGTGTCACTTCTTTCATCAGTTGCGTCACTACATTGTGTCACATGAGGTCAATTGTATCATGTTTTTGAATTCAAATTTCCCGCCCATAGATAGCTTCCACAAATGTGTCATTTTTGGACGAGTGCATCGCTACGTTTTTCAAATGCGTCGCCGCACTTAACAGTTGCATCCTTTTGTACCTAAAATCTGCAAAAACAAGAAAAATTCAGATGAAAAATTTACAAAAAATGTTCACATCAGGTTCACCAATGTAAGATGGGTTTTCTGAGTTCCAAGCCTAGAATAGTGACAACCAACACCTCTAGACTATTAACCACACCTAAACAAGAGAAAACAATGAAAGCATGAGAAAATAAGAATATGAAATCAAAACACTCCCCATGCGTGAATCTTGAATCACTTCCCTTGGTCTCCTATTTCTCCTTTTTGCAATATTTTCCCATAGATTTGTTGCTTCACATGTGGAAATACCTGCAAAATGGTAAGTACAAAGTTGGAGACAATTAGTTTTAAAGTTTAAAATGGGAGAGGAATGTTGCTTTTATAGACAACCATTCAAATGGATGGTCTAGATTAATCCTCTAGAAGGATTCCAAGATCGACAGATGAGGATGCATGAGAGGGAGGTTATGAAATGGATGGCCAAGATCAAGCTTCTAGAAAGATGCGAAGATCAATGGTCCAAAATTGATTCACCAAGAATATGCCATTCTTGGAAGAATTATAACAGGTATGACGCTGATGGCTATGATAGTAATGAAGGCTATGAAAGGGGTTAATGACAAGGCATCTTTGACTAGAGGAGGTGCATAAATAATTTATTTTAAATTATTTATTCGAAAATGGACGAAAAGGACAAGTGGCAAATAAATAATTTATTCAATTTTTTTATTTGGAGAAAAATGAAAATTAGTCATGGATAATTAATTTGAATTATTTATTCAAAAGAGAGGAAAGACACATAATTAAATAATTTAGACCATTATTTAATTATAGAAGAATAAAAGGTCAAATAATAATAATTATTATCTGACTATAGATGAAAGAGAAATAATTAAATAAATAATGATTTATTTAATTATTGAAGAAAGGGGTATATGAGCGACACAATTAAATAATTTTAATTGATCAGGATAAAATAGAGATGAGAAGGAGAATTAATTAAATAATTAAAAAATATTTAATTAATAGAGGAATATGATCAAACATAATTGAATAATTAAAATTATTCAATTATCGAAGGACGACAACCAAGAAAAATGATGCTTACAGACTGAGGAAATTTTTCAGTGTCTACATGAGTATCCAGATGAGCCAAGGGGCGAAACCTTGAGGGAGTACATGTTTTTAAATGTTATTTATGATGCTATAGCTGATTATGAGATTGGTGCTTCCAAGTACAGGTTTACAGGTGTTTTTAAGAGTTGGGACTTTGATGGTGATAGGTACATAGGTTGTCTTCAATTTTGAGGACATGGTTTGATATGGTTTAAGACTTGGAGTCTTGTATAGGGGATAGTTGAGTGCAGGTACAATGATGGCTATGGTTATGGTGTCATGGATATGCAGGTACATTTGATGCATTGGCACAACATGATCATGTATGTGGTGTTTGATGGTGATTGGTTTGATGTTAGGAGATTTTCATATCTTCTTGATGGTTATTTGGTTCCTTGACTATGATTAATCATTTGTGGACATGGTTGGAAAATTAGATCTATGGTTGATTTGGTGTTTGAGTCTTGATGTCTACATGGATTATCTTCTTTGATATCTCAGTTTATAGGTTACTAATGTGATGATGATTTTGCATGTTTTAGTGGTTTGGATTTACGAGTTATTCAACTTGTAGTTGTGTACAACCTATTGGGTTGCAATGAGATGATTCAGATGTGGATTGTCTATATCCACCAGGTTTGATTAATTATTGTTGTAGATTTCATTAGTTGGCCTTGTTTATGGTCATTTGTGCATTGGGATATTGTTTCAGATTGGGAGGATGGATGGTTTGAGTACTTAATTAGGCAGCTCATGGGACTTGTAGTATGTGGTTTGATCATGATGTCATGATATCTTGTTACATTCATTGGTTATACACTTTCAGTGGGAGCTTTTGACATGATGACTTGGCATTGTTGGATTGGTTTGGTTTGTGATGTTTTGATGGTGGTTGTATGTATCTTCTTGGCTTGGAGATCTTGGTTCACTTGTATGTTATTGATTTTGCAGTTGAGTGTGTGCATGCCTAGATGATCTTCATGGATAGGATGGTTTCTATGATTCCATGTTAGCTTGTATCACGATTCAGTGGGAGTTGCTTGTAGTGACATGGATGCATCATTGGGTATGATTATCTTCATGTGATTAGAGATATGTATTCTTAGTTTAGAGTTTTTGTTATGATGTCATGGTACTCACTTGATTCTAGATTAGAGTTTGGCATATTACATGTTCTCTTGAGACCAGGATGTTTGCATTAGTGCATGTGATATCCTACAAGGAGATGGTTAGATCATGTTGTCATGATAGATTCCTAATATTGCAGTTGGAGTTTTGACATTGATCTTGCGTGGTTCTCTTTGTATTGAGTACATTGATCATTTTCTTGATTACTTCATGATGGTGCTATTTTGCATTTGGAGTTTATCATGGATTGATTGGTTATAGGTGCTTGTGGATACTTAGAGATGTAGTTGATAGTTGGAGTTCTCTTGTGATTAGAGAATTTTGCTTGAGATGGTTATTCTTTGGAGGTTTCAATAGGAAGACTGAGGAACTTTCACCTAGATATGGTTATTCTTTAGTTCATGCCAATTTTTTGCTCTAAAGTAGAGGTCTAATTTGGAGCTACCAAAGTTTGCACAAACTCGCCATTTTGACAAGCATTTTGATTATGAGCTTGTTCACAAGGGTAACACCATTCCTACTCTTGGGCTAGATTATTTTACACTGGGACCAATGCCTTAGAATTGTTAGTAGTAGTTGTGTGTGATCTATTCATGGGATTAGTATGATTCCACTAATGTTGTCCTTGATAAGGTGGCCTATTTTGCTGATAATTCTAATTTTGAGGCTGATAGGGCCTATTGTTTTTAGCTTGTTGTCTATCTAATGTTATTAACCTATTTTTCATTATTTAGAGAAGGTGCCCCAATATTCTGGAAGTGTAGCAACAGTAGAAGGTTAGCTCATAGCAACCAATGGAATAGGAGCCACTGGGATAGGGGCCACTGTTGGCTATGAAGGAAGCTCTAGAAATAAAGGCATTGGTGGCCTAGGAGCTATCTTCCTAGCCTAAAACAATTTTCTACCCTTATAGAAATATCATATGTTCCAAGTAAAGTGAAACCACCCATTTACTGAATCATAATGGCTATGTCACTATTAAGAGCCCTCAAGAAATACAAAAAATCATGCTTGGGTGAAGGCCTGACCATGGTAGGAATTTTATCCCAAGTCCTTTGAAATTTGTAATTGAAGTCACTCATGAATTCATGAGCTTCTCTTTTGATTGTTGTCAACTATTCTACTAGGGATAGATAGTCACTTTTATCTTCAAAATGTTTGCATAAATTCTCACCTAAATCATCCCAATTGTGAATGGAGTTAGATGGCAGTCCTCTATACCACTGAAGTGCTTTACCTTTAGTGAAGTGGAAAGTAATCTAACAACCACATTGTCCTTTGTTACATCATGCACAAAGAATATATTGGCCACATCTATGATGTGATTTGCTAGAGTTGTAGATGTTTCACCAGTAAAATGGGGAATACTTTGGAGGGAATTGACTAGTATATCATCCTTTTGGGCTAAAATTAAGGGGCTTCCACCACTAAAAGATACAAAAGGTTGATTTCTAGGTATAGTCATATGGAATAAGTTTCTATTTGTATGGACAACAAGTGTTCTAGCTTGAAATAATCTACCCATAGGTGTCATAGATAGGGCTCTAGGAGAAGGAATTATACCCCTATTTCTTTTTATAGGTGACAAAGATTGTCTATTTCTTCTTCTAGAAGGAGAAAATGAGAGTTGGATGTATTGGAAATTACCTCTAAAACACAATCTTGTTTGGATTCTTGGCATGAATGTGTAGGTTTGATCTTGAACCAAGAGTTCTAGGTAACATTAGGGTCACCAATTCGTATGTAGAGTCCTACCTTGACAATAGAGTGGTCAGTTACTTGTTTGAGAGCCTCTTCAAGGCTGGAATGTGTAGAGCTGCACCATTTTCTCAACAAAATGAAATAAAATTTCTTGCTTTTCCCACTAAGCATTCCAAAAACTGTTGTCACATAAAACTACATCCTAATGAACAAGAGTTCAATATTCTAATGACATAATGGAAATGACCTTGAGGTTGTGGAACCTTACGCAAATGGGGTTGAATCTCTGGAGAAGGTCGGCTTCCTCTTCTAAACTAAGTGCATTTTTTTTGGTCTAATCCGACACAATGAAACCCCTATCACTACTCTAATCTAACAACACACAGAGGAAAAGGGATAGAAAGATAACATAAAATGGAAAGAAGGTGATGCACTAAGATATAAACATGTTTCTTCTTTCCTTCAGATTGCACAAAATATTAAAAAATCAGCTAAAACAAGTATTCACACATGAAGGTAAGATATTTTACTCAAACATGCAAGAAATACCTATGATAATAGTAAGATTTTATTGATATTAGGCATAAAATCCAAAATTTATAATGACAGAATGCAAGATACAAGATCTACAAAAGAAAACTGTGAGAGGAGCCCAAAAGAAAAAGCCCCAAAAAATATGCAAGTGTTACCTTTATAGTTCAGACATAACTAAGATGAATAATAACTAACCCTAACCCAACTAGGGTTACAAATTTTATCAAAGAAACCATAAGATCTATTCCCAAAATTTGTGGCTAGATCAAGCATGGTGTGAAAGAATGGAGCCCTCCATGAAAATCATGACTAGGGCACAAATGAGAATGTAAGGTCAACAAGAGGCAGTGAAAGAGCATGGCACCCATACCTATTGTGAAAATCATGCCAAAAGGATCCTGGAGAAAATTAAACCAACACACCATCAACCTCGCCATGACAATTTGTAGGAAAAGCCATCCAGAATCCTCCACTAAATCCACGATTTCAGTATGGGTTGTCAAAAATAATGAAGTAGCAGCAACGAATGAGCATGGTGCCCAAAAATCCACTAGAAGTCACCAAAATGCATTAAATGTGTCCTCGAAACCCTTAAATTCAAGCTCGGCTATTGGGAGTTGGTGTGCATTAATGGCGTTTGGTGAAGAAAATTATGCCAATTTGTGGATCGTCAGGGCACAGGCTCAAAAATTTTCCTTTACAAGCCTTTGAAATAAATGGTGCTAGCCCCAAAAAAATTTCTTTATTGGGCATCGACAGTCGAGCTTTCAATTGTTAGGTGTCTACCTTCATACTCGATGCTTGCTTTAATCACACTGGCGCTAGTGATCAGAGGTTAGACTTTGGGCCCAAAACTTACCGCATGCAAAGAATAAGGGAGGAGCAAAGAATCACAAAGAAGAAAGGAGAGATTAGGGGTAAGAGGGAAGGCTTACCTCCAAAATTTAGAGGTAAGGAGGAAGCCTTACCCCTGAAGGCCGAAAGCATTCAAAACTTAGTTGAATTTGGAGAAATCCTTCAGGAAAAGGCAGTTGGAAGAAGGAAGAAAGTGAAAAGGAAGACTTCAAAGGTTGGACCTTAGATTGTCAGAGGTCAGACCTTAGACCTAAAGAAGGTAAGAGGTAAGTGGTAATAGCGAAGGCCAAAGAAGAAAAGTTTAAGGAAGAGGAAAGGGAAGAGGGAAGAGGGGGGACTAAAGGTCAAAGTCCGAAAAGAGAAAGGAAAGCTTAAAGAAGATGAGACCAAGTGATAACATCAGACCTTTGGGGATTGGGAAGTCCTTTGATAGGTCCAGATTAACCAACACAAGACCTAAAGAAATAGCATCCTTAACCTTCTTGAAGGCTTCTCTAGCTTCTTTAGTCCATTTGAATAATTAATCCTTTTTTAGCATCAGGGTGATTGGTCTGATTAATCCTGCAAAATCCGAAATGAATTTGCTCACAAAATTTACCTTCCCTAAGAAAGATTGGACTCCTTTCTTATTGACTAGTAAGGGAAGCTCTTTGATTTCTTTCACCTACTTAGGGTCAATTGCAATTCCTTCTTTAGACACTACATGTCCCAATAGCTTGCCTTGTGGTACTGGAAGACACATTTTTTTGGGTTCAAGGATACCCTGCACTCCTGGTATTTTTTGAAAACCATCTCAAGGTGATTGAAGTGATCCTACTTATGTTTGGAGAAAACAATCAGACCATCCAAATAGATTAGGATAATCTTATTGATCAATTTGCTAAAAGCGATATCCATTGCTTGCTGGAAAGTGGCTCTTGCATTTGAGAGGTCAAAAGGCATTTTAGCATATGCGAACATTCCCCACTTGGTAGTGAATGTTGTTTTGTGTCGGTCCTCCTCTTTGAACCAGATCTGATTGTAACTAGAGAAGCCATCCAATAGAGAAAAAATTTATAATCCTGCCACTGTTCGCAAGATTGACTCCATGGAGGGTAGCAGGTAGTGATCCTTTAGGGATGCTCTGTTCAGGTCCCAAAAGTCAACACACAGGTGGATATCTCTATTCTTCTTTCAGACTGGGACTAGGTTGGATACCCACATGTTGTGCTTGATTGAGAAGATAATCTGAGACTAAATTAGCTTTGTTGGCTCTTGCGTCATCAATGCTTCAATCTTTAGATTCACTGGCCTTTGTGTTTGGTGGAAAAGTTTTTCACCTTCTGTCAGCTCTATTATATGTTGGATGATGTCGGGATCGTATGCTTTAAGGTCATCATATGAATAGGCCACTGCTCCTTGATACTTCTCACATAAATTGATGAGCCTTTCTTATCATGATGCAGAATGTCTTTCCTGACTTTGAGCTTTTTTCCATCTTTGACCTGAAGGTCCGCATAGTCGCTTTTGTCCGCTACAAACTTCCTTTTATCATTTCTTGCATCATCACAATAGAGCAAGTTTTTGAGAGTGACCAGTCCCTTCAAAAGCCTATTAGACCTTAGTTGAATGATTTTTCTATCATATGCTTTGGCAATCTTCGGTTGGAGTTGGTAAGAAAACTCTCTTGACTGTTGGATGAATGAGGCGATGTGTTCATCACTGTCAAATACTTGCCAGCTCTTATTATTATCTGGAATTTTCAGTTGAACTATCACTCGTACCAAGTCTTTGTTATGAATTAGGTTGGAGGCAGGGTCAAACTGAGATCCGATTGTGGCCATGCGATCTGCATCACTATTTTGTTCCCAAGGCAATGTCTAGATGTTGAAGGAATCAAAACCTTCGATTAGGTCCCAGAATCTATGTCTATATGATCTCATGCAAACATTCTTTGTATCAGACACCCCTCAGACTTGATTTACTACTAGTTCAAAATCTCTAAACACCATTAATTGCTTGATTCCCATCCACTTTGCAAGACTTATACCTTGCACAGTCCTTCATATTCAACTTTATTTTTTGAACAAGCGAACTAGAAGCGAAAAGACCAAAGTATCTTTTCATTGTGCAGGGATATCAAACATATCCTGGCCCTTGTGCCCACTTTGCATCTTGCTCCATCAAAGTGTAGCATCTATAGCTCTAAAGTTTGGTCACTCTCAAGTTCTTTTACGACCTTTGGAAGCACTTGATCTTCATCATAGATGACATAGGTGCCGAACCCAGTAGCATGATAGTTGTCGAAAGGGTCAGCGTCTATGTATTAAGTCAACAAAACTTCTTTATCAATCTGATCTTTGGTCACTTTTTCGTCTTCTAGCAACTCAGTGCAATATGTTTCCTCCTTGGTGAAAAAGGTATGAGAACCCTCAAATTTGATCATGGCTTCATCGACCACATGTTCTAAATGTAGAGTTTTAGACAATATTCTCATTTTAGCTCCATGCTTGGTCCTTAGGATTAAGTGTGACCAGCCTAGAGAAAGATATGCACTTATCTTTGAAGTGAATTCTTGGGATAGGCAGAGACAAAACATGGGGGGAACATCCATGATCACGGTATCTTGCGGAACTGTGATGCTAGGGTAGGAGAATAAAGTCAAGGGGAGGTCTTTGATGACACCTATGGTTTCAACTTTGTTCCCATCAAGCTACATAACCCCCCTCTTTAAAGGTTCATAGCTAAGTCCTAGGGCTTCTGCTATTTGCTTGGGCATGACTATAGTGCTAGTGTCAGAGTCAATCATGGCATTATGTAGTAATTTCTCTCCCACAATAAGGGTCAGGAAGAAAGGTTCCAGTTTTAGCTTATCTCTAACCTTAGTAGAGACTTCCTCTGTGTTATTCATGAGAACTTTGGCAGGAAGTGATGGATCAATAGCCTTTCCCTTGAGTGATTGCTATGTTGGCTCGATGACTGGATCCTCCTTGAGGGCCTTCCATAGTAATGTATTCTACTCTGGAATAGCTAAGATATCCTAGAAAGACACATTAGCAGATGATTTTTTCAATTGTTCCACCACATTGAATGGTGGAAAATTTGAAGGCTTCTGCTCTTTAGCTCTGGTTATAAAAATTTCCCTTCATGACAGACATTGTTGTGCCACTGCAGAGGTATTAGGTGTCTGGTCGAAAGCACTTTTAAGCTATGAACTGACTAGTTGCAGGACAAGTGGTTCACTTGTGAATCTCCTCTTTGAGCGAGTGTTGTAATCAGACTACACTTGCAGGGTTTTTGATGTGGATGGATCGTTGGAAAACATCGCCTCTTCTTCTTCCATCCATGAGAAGAGCGTGTGATTGGGAGCAATATCTGTTTCTTGCTCGAAGGAAATCCCTTGCATTTGTGTGGTAAGTACCACATTTTCCATTTGCGCAGAGGCATATACATAAACTCCATGGTTTGACGTTGCACCTTTATTGCATTGCTCCCCTAACTTTTGTTGTAGATTGCCATGCGGGTAGTTTTAGGGCATATGTGCATCGCCATAGGGGAAGCACCAGGGGTTGATGCCATCAACTAATTTTTTTTCCCCGCCATCAGTTCTCTGCTCGAGCTTGGGTTAGCACTTTGTAGCAGAGTGGGTATTGACACTATTTGATTAGTTGTTTGAGTTTGAGGATTTGCGTGAGCGCCTCCTTGGAACTAGTTTTGTTGGTAAGAAGATCTTCTACCTTGATAATTTTGATAGGTTGGCTTCAGTGGCATGGATTGGTTTCGCTTGATGACAGTTATTTCATTGGCCATAGCCCACAACATCTCCTTGACATTGATTATATCATCCTTTGAAGATCTGGATGTAGAAGCGATGTTCTTTGGGACACTCAGATATGTGTACACAGATTGAGGAGGAGCTGACACACTGGTAGATGCTACTTCCTGAGCGAGAATTGATATTTCAGGAAATATAGGCATGACGGGCTGGGGCAACAACTTTTCGATGTCTATTAGATTATTCTTCGCTTTGACTACAATGTTGTATGCATTCGGTAGAGTGGTTCTGCCAAGATACTGGATCATCATTGAGATGTCAATGTTGATATATTTCAAGTAGAACATGAATGCTAGTTCGGCCGGCAGGTGGATAGCAACCTGGATTCTCTGCCAAGTTATGTGGAATTGGGCATTAAAGTCAGTCATGGCTTCATGTGGGGCCTTCTTTATGATTTCTAGCTGATGATATTATGAAGACCTATCTCTGTCATTAGAGAATATTTCATAGAAAGGGTCTCTGAGCTGGTCCCAGGTACCAATAGTATTAGTCTGCAGAGTGTGGTACTAATCTAGCGCTTTGCCCCTAAAAGAGGTTGCAAGTAGCTTTAGCGCCACATTTTCGGTAGTGATTCCATACGTCAAACACACATGTGCCACATCTTGCAAATGTTCAGATGGTGTTCTCAAGCCATCTCTGGTGAACTTAGGTATAGCTTTTAAAGCGGAGATCGAGATAGGGGCCCAAACGATGGGTGCTACTAGTGCCACAAGAGGAATTCTGACATCCCATGCCACATAATTTATGTTAGCAATGGGCAACATGGCTAGAGGAAGGGGCAGAGGAAGCATAACGTTCACAATTTGGGTGGTGACTTGTACTATTCCTAGTGGCGGCACTAGCAAACTAGGATTATTCATTGTTTGGGATCTAGTAATAGGCTGATGGCTCATACACCCTCTTTAAATTTAGGTTCATTTAAGCAGTCCCACCAGGCGTGCTAGAAAAAAAGAATTTTTTGATGCCAAAAACTGGCAAGGTAACAACCTTTATGGGAAACTCAGTTAATAGGGGGACCAATTGTGCTAAACTGAGTGACCTTTGGGCTTTCAAAGAAGCTGACTTCTTCTATAATTGGGGTTTTGAAATGGGAAAAAGAAGCAAATATAAAAAATAAATATCTAACTAAGGCAATGTGCCAAGATTTAGATTTAAGGCAAGATAAACCTATCTTTTGGATGCGATTTAAGGGCCTATTCAACAATCTGCTATGTCCCAAAATAATAGAAATCGAATATGAAAATATGAATAATTTATTCAATGACATAAAATAATTCTCATACACATTCACTGAAAAGAGGAGTCAAAGACATAATCTAAACCAACAAACTTGTATGAAAACCATAGAAGTTATGCAAATAAACAACTCATGACAATAATGGAACAGTATAATGTTTTATCAAATAGCTTAAGAAAACAAAAAAGCCAAACAATGACATAGTCTGAGAATCTTACACAATAATCTAAAGCATTAAAAAAGGCCTAGTGTCTTTTCCTTAAGTTTTTTGTATCTTTCGAACTCATTTTCAAAAGCAAGAATCAATATATATAGCTAAAAATCCCACCACTTGGCAGGCTAGTAACAAAAAAGATCCCATATCTCGAGCAATGATGCTTGTAGCAATGATTCCCTTTGGTCGTTGCAATAGAAAAAATTCAAGCCATTAAACACGGTCGCTCCCCAGCCATATGCATCCCCTACAAATGGTGGAAGTAGTCCCAGAAAAACCCTATACTTGAACAAGTGTTGTTTAACCATGAAGGCAATTATGACACATTACAACATGGTGGGGCATGCAGCTCGCTATCGCCTACCCTTCGAAGAAGTCCCCATAAAAGAGACACGTGGAAATAGGTCGAGGCCCACTCATTGATTCCTCCTCCTTGCGTTGGAAGAATGTGCAGTGAAGACATGTGGAGGAATTCTTCACTATCGGCGTTGACTGTGGGGTCTGCAAAAAAAGTGTACGCGGATGAAAGCTACGTGGCACATGGTCGGGGCCCGACTAAAAATTGAAGGGAAGCAACCATGAATAGCCCACAACATCGACATGTGGAAGGATGGTGGGAGCCGGTAGGAGAGCAAAGGAAGAATCGTTGCGAAGAGTGCCCAACGAACACGTGGTAGTAGTAGATGGAACTCTTCAAAAAGGGGCCCGATGATGTCCAAACAATTGAAGCGTGGGCCAATACTTAGCAAAAACAAAACCACCCGTAGGGAGCTCGAGGAATTTATGTATCCACACAACCAAAACATGGAATCCTTTGGGTTGGTTCCTCTTTTGGTTAGAATTCATAACCTCCCATTACACTTCTGGTTTGATTTGTGCTTTGAAGCTATAACCAATAAGATAGGGAAATTTTTGGGAGTTGATGAGGGTTCGCTTAATTTTCTGCACACTACATATGCATGCATCTTGATTGAAATGGACATTACAAAATATCTCCCTATAGTTGTATCTTTGAAATATTTTGGAGGAGATTGGTTATAGCTACTTGACTATGAAGGATTGTCATTTCATTGCCGCAATTGTTTCAACATGGTCCATATTGCTGAGCATTGCTCTAAGAGAAAGTGGGTAAATCGGGGAACTTGGTGGAAAGAAGCTTCCCCCCATCATTATTCGATGGAAAAAGAAGATTTGGTTGGTAAAGCCCTGAATAAGAAATCAATTACTATAGCTTCACGTGAACCCCCACAGAAGGAACAAGTGCCTACAGAGGGTATTTCATCTAGGGTGGTATAGTGCAGTGTGCTGAAAGGTGAGCTGGGTGGAATAGGTGAGTCGGGTGGAGGGTCAGAATGTTTGTGCCTAGTGTCTTCAGAGGGAGGTAGCATATCAACTAAGGATATAGAAGAACCTACATGGACAAATGATTAGGAAAAAATGTGGCACAAGGTATAGGGGAAAAAGAAGAAGAAGAGGGATACTGCTAATTTCAACATGATTATGTGCTCCTATGATAAAAGGAAAAGTTGTAAATGGGTAAGTGCACCAAGATGGTTCCCAAAAAAGGAGCTTAAGTGGCCACTTTTTTCTGAAATCAGAAAATACTGACCTTGGACATGAAATTGAGGATAGCTACACTCAAATTTTTTTGATGGAACAAAAACAAGGACCGCAGTGCTCCGAGTCTACTTTCTAAACTACTAATTTATTTTGAAAATGGTTGAGATTAAGGGGTTCAAAAGAGGGACACACATAAATTGCTGTTGTTTCTGTCAGAAAAACATAACATAGCAACTCTTGTGTGACCCAAGCACGGTGGACTTTTTTGTAGTATTTTTAAAATCGCTCTAGTCAAAAGTTAGATAATAGTATTTAGTAAGGACTGGATATTTTCTGATAATTTTTTAATGAATATTTGATTTTTTATTAATTTTCTAAGTGGGCACTTCCTAAAAAGCAAAATTTTGGCCGTGCTCCCTCAAATTTTTTGAAACTAATAGATTTTTTTAAATTTTATTTTTTTTAAATTGTAGAATGGAGTCTAGTTTCTAAAAATATAATTTATTTCAAATTTCGATGAACGGTTAATTTATAGCAAAAAAATACCAAACACTGCTTTTTGAAGAAAAACGGACATACAATCAAAAGAAATTATGGATGAAAGGTTTAACATTGTTAGAAAGTGAAAAAAATTACATCGTTGGAAAGCTAATAAAGAACCTAACATTACCCATGTCTTCGATTTTCTTGATATTGAACCAGATGCAATCTTGATGGTGAGCACGAACCCGATTATGTGAAAATTTGTTGAATTTGGAAAAAAAACACGTCTCTGGTCTTTGGGAATGCCCTCCAAGCCTTTGGGTTTGTATTCCAAGGAAAATACCAAAGCTAAGGCTTGGGGATTTCCAATGCAAGACATAACGCACACGTGTTATAACGCGTACGCGTTATTTCTTGCTTTTGACATTTTATGAAGAGCATTACTAGCAACAAATACCGCACTCGCGTTATGTCTTCCCTTAGTTAAATGCCACTTTATTGAATGTTTGTTGATATGTTTGTATGTTTGTATGTGTATGTATACTAGTGTGTCATGTATGTATGTTTATGGGAGAGAGGGTGGGAGTGGGAGAGGGTTTAGCATGGTAGAGCATGGGAGAGAGTGGCAGAGTGGGAGATAGGGAGGGAGAGTGT